>CM060658.1:41745080-41840080 GCA_030686955.1 Odontamblyopus rebecca
GTGTGTGTGTGTGTATAGTGTGTGTGTATAGTGTGTGTGTATAGTGTGTGTGTGTGTGTATAGTGTGTGTGTATAGTGTGTGTGTATAGTGTGTGTGTGTGTATAGTGTGTGTGTATAGTGTGTGTGTGTGTGTGTATAGTGTGTGTGTATAGTGTGTGTGTATAGTGTGTGTGTATAGTGTGTGTGTGTGTGTGTGTGTATAGTGTGTGTGTATAGTGTGTGTATAGTGTGTGTGTATAGTGTGTGTGTATAGTGTGTGTGTGTGTGTGTATAGTGTGTGTGTATAGTGTGTGTGTGTGTATAGTGTGTGTGTGTGTGTGTGTATATAGTGTGTGTATAGTGTGTGTGTATAGTGTGTGTGTGTGTGTATAGTGTGTGTATAGTGTGTGTGTATAGTGTGTGTGTGTGTGTGTATAGTGTGTGTGTATAGTGTGTGTGTGTATAGTGTGTGTATAGTGTGTGTGTATAGTGTGTGTGTGTGTAGTGTGTGTATAGTGTGTGTGTATAGTGTGTGTGTGTGTGTGTGTGTATAGTGTGTGTGTATAGTGTGTGTGTATAGTGTGTGTGTATAGTGTGTGTATAGTGTGTGTGTATAGTGTGTGTGTATAGTGTGTGTGTGTGTGTGTATAGTGTGTGTGTGTGTGTATAGTGTGTGTGTGTGTGTGTGTGTATAGTGTGTGTGTATAGTGTGTGTGTATAGTGTGTGTATAGTGTGTGTGTATAGTGTGTGTGTATAGTGTGTGTGTATAGTGTGTGTATAGTGTGTGTGTATAGTGTGTGTATAGTGTGTGTGTATAGTGTGTGTGTATAGTGTGTGTGTATAGTGTGTGTATAGTGTGTGTGTATAGTGTGTGTGTATAGTGTGTGTGTATAGTGTGTGTGTGTGTGTGTGTATAGTGTGTGTGTATAGTGTGTGTGTATAGTGTGTGTGTATAGTGTGTGTATAGTGTGTGTGTATAGTGTGTGTGTATAGTGTGTGTATAGTGTGTGTATAGTGTGTGTATAGTGTGTGTGTATAGTGTGTGTATAGTGTGTGTATAGTGTGTGTGTGTATACTGTGTGTGTATAGTGTGTGTGTATAGTGTGTGTATAGTGTGTGTATAGTGTGTGTGTATTGTGTGTGTCTTGTGTGTGTGTATAGTGTGTGTGTATAGTGTGTGTGTATAGTGTGTGTATAGTGTGTGTGTATAGTGTGTGTGTATAGTGTGTGTATAGTGTGTGTGTATAGTGTGTGTATAGTGTGTGTGTGTGTATAGTGTGTGTGTGTATAGTGTGTGTGTGTATAGTGTGTGTGTGTATAGTGTGTGTGTATAGTGTGTGTGTATAGTGTGTGTGTGTGTGTGTGTGTGTATAGTGTGTGTGTATAGTGTGTGTGTATAGTGTGTGTGTATAATGTGTGTGTGTATAGTGTGTGTGTGTAGTGTGTGTGTGTAGTGTGTGTGTGTGTGTATAGTGTGTGTGTGTATAGTGTGTGTGTATAGTGTGTGTATAGTGTGTGTGTATAGTGTGTGTGTATAGTGTGTGTGTATAGTGTGTGTGTGTGTGTGTGTGTATAGTGTGTGTGTATAGTGTGTGTGTATAGTGTGTGTGTATAGTCTGGTGTGTGACTACACTCAGGTCACACACATATTTTCTCAGTATTTAATTATGTTCTGGTTAAAGTTCAATGTGATAAAAATAAAACTTTGCACCTGATTCTTACTCATAAAACTTTCTGGAAAAAGGTGAAAGTTTTACAGGATTATTAAACTTGTACAACAAACCAGCAAATGTTTTATTTTGAAGAAATATCTGCGATTATATCGGCGATTATATCGGCGATTATATCGGCGATTATATGGGCGATTATATCGGCGATTATATGGGCGATTATATGGGCGATTATATCGGCGATTATATGGGCGATTATATCGGCGATTATATCGGCGATTATATGGGCGATTATATCGGCGATTATATCGGCGATTATACCGGCGATTATATCTGCGATTATATCGGCGATTATATCGGCGATTATATCGGCGATTATATCGCCGATTATATGGGCGATTATATGGGCGATTATATCGGCGATTATATCGGCGATTATATCGGTGATTATATCGGCCTATTGCTTTCGCAATTTCCTGATGGGCGTCAACTGTCTTACGAAGTTCAGCGCGAAGCTAAAACACACTCCTGACATCTGCTGTATCCAAGGCCCCAGACCGAAGGACTAAACCAGGACTAAATCAGGACTAAACCAGGACTACACCAGGACTAAACCAGGACTAAACCAGGACTAAACCAGGACTAAACCAGGACTGAACCAGGACTAAACCAGGACTGAACCAGGACTAAACCAGGACTAAACCAGGACTAAACCAGGACTAAACCTGGACTAAACCAGGACTAAACCAGGACTGAACCAGGACTGAACCTGGACTGAACCAGGACTGAACCAGGACTAAACCAGGACTAAACCAGGACTAAACCAGGACTGAACTAGGACTAAACCAGGACTAAACCAGGACTGAACCAGGACTAAACCAGGACTAAACCAGGACTGAACCAGGACTAAACCAGGACTAAACCAGGACTAAACTAGGACTGAACCAGGACTAAACCAGGACTGAACCAGGACTAAACCAGGACTGAACCAGGACTAAACCAGGACTGAACCAGGACTAAACAAGGACTAAGTAAACCAGGACTAAACCAGGACTAAACCAGGACTGAACCAGGACTAAACTAGGACTGAACCAGGACTAAACCAGGACTGAACCAGGACTAAACCAGGACTGAACCAGGACTAAACTAGGACTAAACTAGGACTAAACCAGGACTAAGTAAACCAGGACTAAACCAGGACTAAACCAGGACTGAACCAGGACTAAACCAGGACTGAACCAGGACTAAACCAGGACTAAACCAGGACTAAAACACTATATTAGTTTTTGCAAAGAGGATTGTGAAGTTTGGATGTTCTGCCTGAAGTGTCTAAATAAACTTGTGTCTTCTCTCGTTCTTTAGTCGTTCTTTTGTCGTTCTTTTTTGGTTCTTTTGTCGTTCTTTTGTCGGTCTTTAGTCGTTCTTCTTTGGTTCTTCTTTGGTTCTTCTTTGGTTCTTTTGTCGTTTCTTTTTCTCCTAATATTATGACTTTTACTCAAAAAATATTACGACTTTATTCTGACTACGACTTTATTCTCGTAAAATTACTACTTTTTCTGGCTTCGACTTTATTTTTGCAGTATTACGACTTTACTGTGGAAATGTTCTGACTTTCTTCTCTTTATTTGTTTTTATCTGAGCCTTATACTCCGTCCTAGTATTTGGGCAGGTTCAGTATATTTCGTAGAAGCACCAGGGATGTATAATCACATTTTCTTATAGTTCCATGATAACCACTGGTTATACGCAGCATTTGGTGTGGGTGGTGCTGCCCCCTACAGTTTGGCGTGTCCCTGTGCAGAATTCTCCACCCAAAACGCGTAAACGCGGAACAAGAGTGAGTGCGCTTTTGCTTCAGAGCGTTTCCGTGTCCACGGAGCCTGAGTCCGGTGTGGGCTCCGTGCAGGATTATCTACGGTTCTGATGGGGCCTACGGACTGGTGACTAACTGTGGAAACTAACTAAAGCGGCACAATGGAGTCATTTAGAGGCCAAATGAAGTGGAGCCAAGGACAGAAAGGGCCTGAGGATGTGACGAAGTGACATCGCAGCATCTGGAGCGCAGACAGGGTAAGAAACACACTTTAGTGAACATGATTCAGATGAAATGGAGCTGGATTTATAGAAAACATGGATGTGTTTGAGCCAAAACAAGTGTCAAATACAAAGAAATGTAGAAAATGCCAAAGGTCTTGTCTGGATCTGGGCCTTTAAAAGTCTCGGTCTTGTCCTGGTCTCGGGAGCCTGTGGTCTCGGACAGGTCTCGGTCTGGATTCGTCCTCCGTTCACATGTGTGTGTATGTGCCACTCTTCATGTGTCAAAGTAAAGTTTGTTTGATTTCTAGGCGTTTCTATCAGGATCGTGCATATTCTAAGCTCTTCTGATAAGAGCAGTTCAAAAGTCCATTTCTTTGAAATGTTTGTGCGTCGCAGAGTCGCAGCAGCAGTGACGTCAGTTCAGGTGTACGAAGCCCCGCCCACCTGGACTGCAGCCAATAGAGGAGCAGCTCTGAGTGGCTCCAGGAAGAACATGCAAACAAGCCTCTTCCTTCAGACGCACTTTTCTCTGGGTCACTTCCTTTGGATCCTCTCAGGGCTCAGGTTGACCCTCTGCGACACGGGGTGAGTCCTGGTTTAGTCCTGGTTTAGTCCTGGGTTAGTCCTGGTTTAGTCCTGGGTTAGTCCTGGGTTAGTCCTGATTTAGTCCTGGGTTAGACCAGGGTTAGTCCTGGTTTAGTCCTGGTTTAGTCCTGGGTTAGACCTGGTTTAGACCTGGTTTAGACCTGGTTTAGTCCTGGTTTAGTCCTGGTTTAGTCCTGGGTTAGTCCTGGGTTAGTCCTGGTTTAGTCCTGGTTTAGTCCTGGGTTAGTCCTGGTTTAGTCCTGGGTTAGTCCTGGGTTAGTCCTGGTTTAGTCCTGGTTTAGTCCTGGGTTAGTCCTGGGTTAGTCCTGGGTTAGTCCTGGGTTAGTCCTGATTTAGTCCTGATTTAGTCCTGGGTTAGTCCTGGTTTAGTCCTGGGTTAGTCCTGGGTTAGTCCTGATTTAGTCCTGGGTTAGACCAGGGTTAGTCCTGTTTTAGTCCTGGTTTAGACCTGGTTTAGACCTGGTTTAGACCTGGTTTAGACCTGGTTTAGTCCTGGTTTAGTCCTGGTTTAGTCCTGGTTTAGTCCTGGTTTAGTCCTGGTTTAGTCCTGGTTCAGTCCTGGTTCAGACCTGGTTCAGACCTGGTTCAGACCTGGTTCAGACCTGGTTCAGACCTGGTTCAGACCTGGTTC
Source organism: Odontamblyopus rebecca (assembly GCA_030686955.1). Taxonomy (NCBI): domain Eukaryota; kingdom Metazoa; phylum Chordata; class Actinopteri; order Gobiiformes; family Gobiidae; genus Odontamblyopus; species Odontamblyopus rebecca. The sequence goes on from CM060658.1 coordinate 41,750,006, forward strand.
AGACCCGGTTCAGACCTGGTTCAGACCTGGTTCAGACCTGGTTTCTTCTGTTTTCAGCCTGTTTGTGTCGTTCGTCTCATCAGAACTTGAGATATTTCCTCAGTTCTTTCACAGATTCTTGTGCTGTGAATCTCCTGTTGTTCTGTGTCGTCACAGTTGAACATCTTTTCTGCTCCATCTACATTTGTGTGTCTTTTGCGTCCACACTGAAGCCTGTTTTTGCTGCCTCATAATGTGGCGTCTTTAGGTGTGGTCAGTAGTGCTGTGCGGGTGGCCCTGTGGCCCCGTGGGGTTCAGGCGGGTGGAGAACTCAAAGAGAAGAGGTAAAGCGGGTGCAGGTGGGTCATGTCTCTGCACAGCCTCCGCCTAAAGCACATTCTGGAGCTCTGATGAACAAACCAGGGCACAGGACTTCTGGATCTGCACCTGTGACCTGCACAAAGAGGACGACTTTAGTCCTTACACCAGACCTGGGCATAGTCCGGCTCCGGGGCCACATACGGCCCTTTGGTCCACTCTGAGCCCACACTTTAAGCTCATTTGGAATGACACAATAAAGTGATTTTATCATTGGGCCTCATGCAGGGACTAAAGCTGCAGTGCTTTTATTTCAGAGCTGTTTTTACTCACATTTTGTGTTGGGCAGCCTCACTTTTTCATTGCTTAGTCAGAACAGAAACTCTTCCCAGTCTGAGCCGCGTCAGAACAATGAGATTTACGGCTTTTTCTAAACAAATCCAATGAATATTCTGCAGAAGTGAGTGAAGCATTTTGGGCCTCCACAGTATTTCCTGTTTCTCTTCCTGGTTTGTGACGTCACGTGAACAGAGCCCATTGTCCAGACCAAGTTCATGGTCCAGTTCTATTTTCTCCCATGTTTGGCTCTTTTGGCGTCTCCTCCTTTACATTTGGGTTTGAACGTCTCTTTATGAGGCACTTGACAAAACTCCATGAGATGAATCCCCGCCAAATGCCTGGAGAGACTGGTCATAAAACACATCAAAGCCGCTTTACCACCATCCCTGGATTCACACCAGTTTGCATATAGAGAGAACCGGTCAACTGAGGACGCCGTGTGCCACGGTGCTGCACACACTACTGGAGCACGTGGAGCACAAGAACACCTATGCACGGCTCCTCTTTGGAGACTACAGTTCGGCTTTTAACACCATCCGGCCATACAAACTCCGGTCCAAACTCCACCAACTGGGACTCCACTCCTCTCTGTGCAACTGGACTGTGGACTTTCTCACTAACCGTACACAGAGTGTCAGAGTGGGCAAGAACACCTCCTCCACCCTTGTTGTCAACACCGGGGTCCCCCAAGGGTGTGTTCTGAGCCCTCTGCTATACACTCTCTTCACCCATGACTGCCTTGGCTCCTCCGCGTCCAATCTCATCGTTAAGTTCGCCGATGACACCACAGTGCTCGGTCTCATATCCAACAACGATGAGACTAACTACAGGAGGGAGGTGCAACATCTAGAGTCATGGTGCCACCACAATAACTTGGTTTGAAACACTAAAAAGACCAAGGAGATTTTTGTGGATTTCCACAGAAAAGGTCACAACAACCATCTACCTCTCCTCATTGGCAATGAGGCGGTGGAGAGGGTGAGCAGCTTTAAACTCCTGGGGGTAACTGTGACTGAGGACCTGTCCTGGGGCAATCACATCACCTCAGCCGTACGGGAGGCCCAACAGCGCCTTTACTAACTGAGGAAACTGAGGAGTGCCCACATTCCCAGACCTCTGATGTTGAACCTTTCCAACTGTGTCATCAGCAGTGTTCTGACGTATGGATTTTTAGTGTGGTTCTCCAGCTGCACTAAGGCGGACCAGCAGACACTCCAGCAGGTGGTGAAAGCAGCCGGTAAAATCACTGGAACAACTCTGCCAGAAATCAGCACCATCTACTCCACTCGCTGCCTGAGAAGAGTGCACAACATCCTGCAGGACCAACACCACCCTGTGCACCACCTTTTCCACCTGCTGCCCTCAGGGAGAAGGTACAGGTCCATACAGGCCAGAACATCCAGACTGGCCAACGGTCTGTATCCACAGGCTGTAAGGCTCCTGAACTCTGCCCCTCTCCCCTCTCTGCCCCCTCTCACGGACAATAACCACATCCAACTTTTAAACAGCATTGAACTGGTTTGCACTGTTGCATTATGTCACTATTCTCTCTCTCCTTTGCCCCCCTCTCTCCATAGAGAATCACCATATCCCATTACATATAATAACACTGAACTGGCTGCACTGTTGCACTTTGTCATGATTCTCAGGTGTCTGAATGTCCCTGTGCTCGTACTTGACCTGCTCTCATGCTGCTGCTATAAGAACTGTCTCATGTTGTACTGAGGTCACACTGGGTCAGTGTTTGCACTGGGTTAAGGGGGATTTATTATTATTTATGGGTTTGCACTTAACTATTGTGAAGTTTGGAGGCTCCAAACGCAATTTCGTTGTTCTTCTGTGACAATGACAATAAATACTTGAATCTGAATCTGAACCATGTGGGCAGTGGGCGGGGCTAAACACTGTGATGTCATTCTGTAGGACTCTGGACTGAGCATGGATCAGAGCGAGCACAGAGAGGACGCAGAGCCTCCCACCACCAGCAGGGCGGCGCTGGGAAGTGAACACTCTTTTGGAGTATTGATCGATTTTAAAAAGGAGCCTGGTCCACAGAGGAACAGACGACTGGGCAGTGAACAGAGGAGAAAGAAGAAGGAGCCTGGTCCACAGTAAGTCTGAGCCAATGATTAGATGAGACTGTTTCCATGAACTAAAGAAATGTGAGGAGCAGAAACACCAGGTGCACATGTGTCGCTTCAGGACGTCTTGTCTTTTGGTCACATTATTGTGAAATAATATGAACAAACTTAAACACGGTTTGAACACATGAAGAGATATTTAGGCTTCTTCATCCTTAACTTAGTTTAAAGTGAGAGAAAAAATAAAACCCATAAAACCCATTCACAACACTATAGAAATAAAAAATAAAAATGATGCATTGATCCGATTAAATGACTTTAAAATGGTTTCGTTCTCGTGGACCCTGTGGGGAAAATTCTGTCTCGTCCTCAAAGACACTGATGGATTTTAAGAGTGGATTGTTTAAGCATCCATTATATTCAGTGTCACTTTGGGACGTCTACCTGAACATGGAAACGTTTGAGGTGTCAAATAAAAAGGTGTGAGTATTTTCTCTTCTGTCTAAACACTTTGGAGAACATGAAATGTATTTTCTCTGTTCGAACCATCGCCCTGAAGCGTCTGGGGTGAAGGCCTCGTGAACACTTTGTAGAACCTCCTGAAGTGTCTGAGTCAGAACAGCCCCGTGTGTTTTACTGTGACTGAAGTGTGTTTTCTTCTGTGTCTCAGGATCCACCAGAAACATCCTCCGTCTGAACCTGGTCCCAGCTGTGAGTCCCTCAGGAGTGACTGGTCTATGGCGCCTCCCATTCATTTTGCCACAGAGTCGTGAGTTTCCACAAGTGTAGAATAAAAGAGTTTAATTGAACCTGAGTGTTTAATGTGTCTCTGTGGCAGAGGGGAGCAGCCGGGTCCTCAGGTCTCCAGTGGTCAGCACCATCAGACACAGCTGGACTCCATATTTAAGGTCTGTCATTCACTAAAGTTTGGAAATGTTCAGATGAACGAGAGCTTGTTCCACACAGATCTGACACTGAGTGCATTTGTGCTGTTTATAATGTGTCTGTTCAGCTTCTGGAGGAGGACATCTTCACTTTGGTCCAGAAGGAGCTGAAGAAGCTCCACAAGGTTCTGAGTACAGATGACCCAGAAGGCTTAGATCCTGTGGAGGATGAGGATGAAGAGCAGAGGAGCTGCAGTGAGGCTGTTCTGAAGATCACACTGAACTTCCTGAGGAGGATGAAGCAGAAGGAGCTGGCTGAGCGTCTGTGGAGCAGTAGGACCATTTAACACATTTAACAAGCTGCTCACAGTCATTTTATCTTCTCTGAGACTCAGGTCTGTGTCTGTGTCTTCATTCAGGGAGTTCTTCTGGAGTTTATCAGCGTAACCTGAAGTCTGACCTGCAGCAGAAGTTTGAGTGTGTGTTTGAGGGCATCGCTAAAGCAGGAAACTCCACCCTTCTGAATGAGATCTACACAGAGCTCTACATCACAGAGGGAGGGTCTTCAGAGGTCAACCAGGAACATGAGGTCAGACACATGGAAACAGCCTCCAGGACTCCAGGCCCAGCAGAGACGTCCATCACATGTGAAGACATGTTTAAAGGCCCAGCTCACACACATGGAGCCATCAGAACAGTGCTGACAAAGGGAGTGGCTGGCATCGGGAAAACAGTGCTCACTCAGAAGTTCAGTCTGGACTGGGCTAAAGGTGAAGCCAACCAGGACATACAGCTGCTGTTCCCGTTCACTTTCAGAGCGCTCAATGTGCTGAAGGACACAAGCTTCAGCTTGGTGACACTTGTTCGTCACTTCTTTAGTCAAACACGAGCAGATCTCTGCAGCTTTGAACACCTCCAGGTGCTCTTCATCTTTGACGGTCTGGACGAGTGCAGACTTCCTCTGGACTTCACCAAAACCGAGGTCCTGAGTGACCCCACAGAGTCGGCCTCAGTGCACGTGCTGCTGGTGAACCTCATCAGGGGGAGGCTGCTTCCCTCCGCTCGCCTCTGGATAACCACACGACCCGCCGCGGCCAATCAGATCCCTGCTGAGTGCGTCTCCATGGTGACAGAGGTCAGAGGGTTCGCCGACCCGCAGAAGGAGCAGTACTTCAGGAAGAGGTTCAGAGACCAGGCCGACACAATCATCTCCCACATCAAGACGTCCAGAAGCCTCCACATCATGTGCCACCTGCCGATCTTCTGCTGGATCGCTGCCGCAGTCCTGGAGCACATGTTGAGAAGCAGAGCGAGAGGAGAGCTGCCCAAGACCCTGACTCAGATGTACATCCACTTCCTGGTGGTTCAGGCCAAAGTCCAGAACATCAAGTATGAAGAAGGATCTGAGACAGACCCACACTGGAGTCCAGAGACCAGGAAGATGGTGAAGTCTCTGGGAAAAGTGGCCTTTGAGCAGCTGCAGAAAGGAAACCTGATCTTCTACGAGAGTGACCTGAGCGAGTGTGGGCTGGACGCTGCAGCGGCCTCAGTTTACTCCGGAGTGTTCACACAGGTCTTTAGAGAGGAGCCAGGCCTGTACCAGGACAAGGTCTACTGCTTCATCCATCTGAGTGTGCAGGAGTTTCTGGCTGCTCTTCACGTCCATCAGACCTTCATCAGCTCTGGGGTCAACCTGCTGAACCCACCACAGTCCTCTGAGTGTCCTGACACTGAAGCCTTCTACTGCTCTGCTGTGGACCAGGCCTTACAGAGTCCAAACGGACACCTGGACCTGCTCCTCCGCTTCCTCCTGGGTCTTTCACTGTCGACCAATCAGAGCCTTCTACAAGGTCTGCTGACACAGACAGGAAGTAGCTCCCAGACCAATCAGAAAACAGCTGAGTACATCAAGAAGAAGCTGAGTGAGGATGTGTCTGCAGAGAGGAGCATCAACCTGCTCCACTGTCTGAATGAACTGAATGATCATTCTCTGGTGGAGCAGGTCCAACTGTACCTGAGTTCAGGACGTCTGTCTGAAGGTCGACTGTCTCCTGCTCAGTGGTCAGCTCTGGCCTTCATCTTACTGTCATCAGAAGAAGATCTGGAGCAGTTTGAGCTGAATAAATACTGTGCTTCAGAGGAGGTTCTCCTGAGGCTGCTGCCAGTGGTCAAGGCCTCCAACAAAGCTCTGTGAGTGACCTTTGTTTAACAGAGGACGGTTTGGTTCAACTTCTGCATAAACTATGTTTTCTGTCTCCAGACTGAGCGGCTGTGACCTGTCAGAGAGAAGCTGTGAAGCTCTGTCCTCAGTCCTCAGCTCCCAGTCCTCTAGTCTGACAGTCCTGGACCTCAGTCACAACGACCTGAAGGACTCAGGGCTGAAGATGTTGTGTGTTGGACTGAAGAGTCCTCAGTGTAAACTGGAACAGCTCAGGTCAGAGGGGTTCATATTCTTCACTATTATTCCAGAACCTGTTGGTATTTGCATTGGAAAAGAACATTTGATAAAGTCCCATAAAGATCTGGGACTTGTTGTTTGTCTCATTTGGGTTGAATGTTCCTCATGAATGTTCCTGATTCCAATAATCTGTGTCCTCAGACTGTCAGGGTGTCTGCTCTCAGAGGAAGGCTGTGCTTCTCTGGCCTCAGCTCTGAGGTCCAACCCCTCCCATCTGATAGAACTGGACCTCAGCTACAACCATCCAGGAGACACAGGAGTAAAGCTCCTGTGTGCTCTACAGGAGGAGCCCCACTGCACACTGGACACTCTCAGGTATGGACCACTTTACTGTGGACACAAAGACACTTTCAGCAAACAGGAAAACAGGATTTTACTAAGAATCCAAGTGACTTAAAGTGTCTTTTCCTCTCATCACAAACATGAGAACTGTCCATTCAGCACCAAAAGGCCTTCATGCCCCATGTGCTGTATGAGCCAGTGCCTGATGCTGAGTGTGAATGTGGTGTATTCATCATTCTCAGGCTCAGCTCCACATAGTCACACAGATCAATAGAAAACCTTAGAGCTGTGAGCTGCATTAAAGGGCCAAATGACACCATTTTCTGACCTGTTCTCATGTCGTTTCCTCATCACAAACACTCCTGGACTTGGCTTTTGTTTCATTCTCACATGTTTAACTCACAAACCTGCACATTTAGGCTGAGCTCTTTTTATTCTATATTCTTCTGCTCCTGTTTCTCACGCTGATGTTTCAGGAGTCACACCTCGGGACGTTACGACTTCAGGCTCTTTTGTTTCAGCTCCGTTCGGTCTCAGGACCCAAACCCCTTTTGTGTGAAATGATCTGAGTGTGTTTAAAGTGCAGCTGTAATCACACAGTGTGACACACACGTGTTTCAGACTCACGTTTCAGACTCACGTTTCAGACTCATGTGTTTCAGACTCACGTTTCAGACTCACGTTTCAGACTCATGTTTCAGACTCACGTTTCAGACTCATGTGTTTCCGACTCACGTTTCAGACTCACGTTTCAGACTCACGTTTCAGACTCACATTTCAGACTCATGTTTTAGACTCGTGTGTTTCAGACTCACGTTTCAGACTCATGTCGTGTGTTTCAGACTCATGTCGTGTGTTTCAGACTCACGTTTCAGACTCATGTCGTGTGTTTCAGACTCATGTCGTGTGTTTCAGACTCGTGTCGTGTGTTTCAGACTCATGTCGTGTGTTTCAGACTCATGTCGTGTGTTTCAGACTCGTGTCGTGTGTTTCAGACTCATGTCGTGTGTTTCAGACTCATGTCGTGTGTTTCAGACTCACGTTTCAGACTCATGTCGTGTGTTTCAGACTCACGTTTCAGACTCATGTCGTGTGTTTCAGACTCATGTCGTGTGTTTCAGACTCACGTTTCAGACTCATGTCGTGTGTTTCAGACTCACGTTTCAGACTCATGTCGTGTGTTTCAGACTCACGTTTCAGACTCATGTCGTGTGTTTCAGACTCATGTCGTGTGTTTCAGACTCATGTCGTGTGTTTCAGACTCATGTCGTGTGTTTCAGACTCATGTTTCAGACTCATGTCGTGTGTTTCAGACTCATGTCATGTGTTTCAGACTCGTGTCATGTGTTTCAGACTCATGTTTCAGACTCATGTCGTGTGTTTCAGACTCATGTCGTGTGTTTCAGACTCATGTTTCAGACTCATGTCGTGTGTTTCAGACTCATGTCGTGTGTTTCAGACTCATGTCGTGTGTTTCAGACTCATGTTTCAGACTCATGTCGTGTGTTTCAGACTCATGTCGTGTGTTTCAGACTCATGTTTCAGACTCATGTCGTGTGTTTCAGACTCATGTCGTGTGTTTCAGACTCATGTCGTGTGTTTCAGACTCATGTTTCAGACTCATGTCGTGTGTTTCAGACTCATGTCGTGTGTTTCAGACTCATGTCGTGTGTTTCAGACTCATGTCGTGTGTTTCAGACTCATGTTTCAGACTCATGTCGTGTGTTTCAGACTCATGTCGTGTGTTTCAGACTCATGTCGTGTGTTTCAGACTCATGTCGTGTGTTTCAGACTCATGTCGTGTGTTTCAGACTCATGTTTCAGACTCATGTCGTGTGTTTCAGACTCATGTCGTGTGTTTCAGACTCATGTCGTGTGTTTCAGACTCATGTCGTGTGTTTCAGACTCATGTCGTGTGTTTCAGACTCATGTCGTGTGTTTCAGACTCATGTCGTGTGTTTCAGACTCATGTTTCAGACTCATGTCGTGTGTTTCAGACTGAAGCCTGCTGGAGCTCAGTGGTTAACACCAGGACTCAGAAAGTGTAAGTGTTTCAGTTTTTCTCCGTTGGTTTGGCTCATTTCTTCAAACACAAATGACATTCTTAAAACGATCAGATGCTTTGGCCAAACACTGTGACACTTCTGCACAACATTACAGCTCACGAGCAAAAGCTCAGATCTCTCCCAAAACTGTTCACACCAGCTTCAAAACCAGATTCCTTTCCCGTGGAAAGAGTCGCTTCCATCAGAATGTCAAAGATCCTTCTCAGTTGCTTTGGCTCATTTGCATCATTCACTTGGTGCTTTTGCCAAAATAACCTGGATGGTTGAGCACAACACCATGGATCACCTGCAGAAGCTCCGATCTCTCCCAAAACACTTTACCCACGGGTCAAAACTAAACTCCTTCCTCATGGAAATAGTCAGAGCCCAAAATGCAGCGTCTCTTTGGCCTCGTGTCAGCGCTGCCAGTCAAACGCCTCCATGTTTAGTCACTATGGCAACAGAGGCGAACAGAAAACAATTATGGAGAAACGAGAAACAAAGGATTTCACTGTAAGAGCAAGAGCCAAAGAACCACACACACTGAGAATAAGAATGCACCACACACACACTGAGAATAAGAATGCACCACACACACACTGATAATAAGAATGCACCACACACACTGATAATAAGAATGCACCACACACACACTGATAATAAGAATGCACCACACACACACTGATAATAAGAATGCACCGCACACACTGATAATAAGAATGCACCACACACACACTGATAATAAGAATGAACCGCACACACACACTGAGAATAAGAATGCACCACACACACACTGAGAATAAGAATGCACCACACACACACTGAGAATAAGAATGCACCACACACACACTGAGAATAAGAATGCACCACACACACACTGAGAATAAGAATGCACCACACACACACTGAGAATAAGAATGCACCACACACACACTGAGAATAAGAATGCACCACACACACACTGATAATAAGAATGCACCACACACACTGAGAATAAGAATGCACCACACACACTGATAATAAGAATGCACCACACACACACTGATAATAAGAATGCACCACACACACACTGAGAATAAGAATGCACCACACACACACTGAGAATAAGAATGCACCGCACACACACACTGAGAATAAGAATGCACCGCACACACACACTGAGAATAAGAATGCACCACACACACACTGATAATAAGAATGCACCACACACACACTGAGAATAAGAATGCACCACACACACACTGAGAATAAGAATGCACCACACACACACTGATAATAAGAATGCACCACACACACTGAGAATAAGAATGCACCACACACACACTGATAATAAGAATGCACCACACACACACTGATAATAAGAATGCACCACACACACACTGATAATAAGAATGCACCACACACACACTGAGAATAAGAATGCACCACACACACACACTGAGAATAAGAATGCACCACACACACACTGAGAATAAGAATGCACCACACACACACTGAGAATAAGAATGCACCACACACACACACTGAGAATAAGAATGCACCACACACACACTGATAATAAGAATGCACCACACACACACTGATAATAAGAATGCACCACACACACACTGATAATAAGAATGCACCACACACACACTGATAATAAGAATGCACCACACACACACTGATAATAAGAATGCACCACACACACACTGAGAATAAGAATGCACCACACACACACTGATAATAAGAATGCACCACACACACACTGATAATAAGAATGCACCGCACACACACTGATAATAAGAATGCACCGCACACACACTGAGAATAAGAATGCACCGCACACACACTGAGAATAAGAATGCACCACACACTCTGATAATAAGAATTCACCACACACACACTGATAATAAGAATGCACCACACACACTGATAATAAGAATGCACCCCACACACACTGATAATAAGAATGCACCAAACACACTGTGATAATAAGAATGCACCACACACACTGATAATAAGAATGCACCACACACACACTGAGAATAAGAATGCACCGCACACACACTGATAATAAGAATGCACCGCACACACACTGATAATAAGAATGCACCACACACACACTGATAATAAGAATGCACCACACACACACACTGATAATAAGAATGCACCACACACACTGATAATAAGAATGCACCGCACACACACTGATAATAAGAATGCACCACACACACACTGATAATAAGAATGCACCACACACACACTGATAATAAGAATGCACCGCACACACACTGATAATAAGAATGCACCACACACACACTGATAATAAGAATGCACCAAACACACACTGATAATAAGAATGCACCACACACACACTGATAATAAGAATGCACCACACACACACTGATAATAAGAATGCACCACACACACACTGAGAATAAGAATGCACCACACACACTGAGAATAAGAATGCACCACACACACACTGATAATAAGAATGCACCACACACACACTGATAATAAGAATGCACCACACACACTGATAATAAGAATGCACCGCACACACACACAGAGAATAAGAATGCACCGCACACACACTGAGAATAAGAATGCACCGCACACACACTGATAATAAGAATGCACCACACACACACTGATAATAAGAATGCACCACACACACACTGATAATAAGAATGCACCACACACACACTGATAATAAGAATGCACCACACACACACTGATAATAAGAATGCACCACACACACTGATAATAAGAATGCACCACACACACACTGATAATAAGAATGCACCGCACACACACTGAGAATAAGAATGCACCACACACACACTGATAATAAGAATGCACCACACACACACTGATAAGAATGCACCACACACACACTGATAAGAATGCACCACACACACACTGATAATAAGAATGCACCACACACACACTGAGAATAAGAATGCACCACACACACACTGATAATAAGAATGCACCACACACACACTGATAATAAGAATGCACCACACACACACTGATAATAAGAATGCACCACACACACACTGATAATAAGAATGCACCACACACACACTGATAATAAGAATGCACCACACACACACTGAGAATAAGAATGCACCACACACACACTGATAATAAGAATGCACCGCACACACTGATAATAAGAATGCACCGCACACACACTTACAATAAGAATGCACCTCACACACACTGACAATAAGAATGCACCGCACACACACTGATAATAAGAATGCACACACACACTGATAAGAATACACACACACACTGATAAAAATGCACCACACACACACTGAGAATAAGAATGCACCACACACACACTGATAATAAGAATGCACCACACACACACTGAGAATAAGAATGCACCACACACACTGATAATAAGAATGCACCACACACACTGATAATAAGAATGCACCACACACACACTGAGAATAAGAATGCACCACACACACTGATAATAAGAATGCACCACACACACACTGATAATAAGAATGCACCGCACACACACTGAGAATAAGAATGCACCACACACACACTGATAATAAGAATGCACCACACACACACTGATAAGAATGCACCACACACACACTGAGAATAAGAATGCACCACACACACACTGAGAATAAGAATGCACCACACACACACTGAGAATAAGAATGCACCACACACACACTGATAATAAGAATGCACCACACACACACTGATAATAAGAATGCACCACACACACACTGAGAATAAGAATGCACCACACACACACTGATAATAAGAATGCACCACACACACTGATAATAAGAATGCACCACACACACACTGATAATAAGAATGCACCACACACACTGATAATAAAAATGCACCACACACACTGAGAATAAGAATGCACCGCGCACACACTGATAATAAGAATGCACAACACACTCTGATAAGAATGCACCACACACACTAATAAGAATTCACCGCACACACACTGATAATAATAATGCACCGCACACACACTGATAATAAGAATGCACCGCACACACACTGATAATAAGAATGCACCGCACACACACTGATAATAAGAATGCACCGCACACACACTGATAATAAGAATGCACCACACACACACTGATAATAAGAATGCACCACACACACACTGATAATAAGAATGCACCACACACACACTGATAATAAGAATGCACCACACACACACTGATAATAAGAATGCACCATACACACACTGATAATAAGAATGCACCACACACACACTGATAAGAAGAATGCACCACACACACACTGATAAGAAGAATGCACCACACACACACTGATAATAAGAATGCACCGCACACACACTGATAATAAGAATGCACCACACACACACTGATAATAAGAATGCACCACACACACACTGATAATAAGAATGCACCACACGCACCACACACACACTGAGAATAAGAATGCACCACACACACACTGATAATAAGAATGCACCGCACACACACTGATAATAAGAATGCACCGCACACACACTGATAATAAGAATGCACCGCGCACACACGGATAATAAGAATGCACCGCGCACACACTGAGAATAAGAATGCACCACACACACTGATAATCAGACTGCAACCAACACACACTTATAATAAGACTGCAACACACACACACTGAGTATAACTAGTCACCACACACACTGATAATAAGAATGCACCACACACACACTGATAATAAGAATGCACCACACACACACTGATAATAAGAATGCACCACACACAAACTGATAAGAATGCACCACACACACACTGATAATAAGAATGCACCGCACACACACTGATAATAAGAATGCACCGCACACACACTGATAATAAGAATGCACCACACACACACTGATAATGAGAATGCACCGCACACACACTGATAATAAGAATGCACCGCACACACACTGATAATAAGAATGCACCGCACACACACTGATAATAAGAATGCACCGCACACACACTGATAATAAGAATGCACCACACACACTGATAATAAGAATGCACCACACACACACTGATAATAAGAATGCACCACACACACTGATAATAAGAATGCACCACACACACACTGATAATAAGAATGCACCACACACACACTGATAATAAGAATGCACCACACACACACTGATAATAAGAATGCACCGCACACACACTGATAATAAGAATGCACCGCACACACACTGATAATAAGAATGCACCGCACACACACTGATAATAAGAATGCACCACACACACACACTGATAATAAGAATGCACCACACACACACTGATAATAAGAATGCACCACACACACTGATAATAAGAATGCACCACACACACACTGATAATAAGAATGCACCACACACACACTGATAATAAGAATGCACCACACACACACTGATAATAAGAATGCACCACACACACACTGATAATAAGAATGCACCACACACACACTGATAATAAGAATGCACAACACACACTGATAATAAGAATGCACCACACACACACTGATAATAAGAATGCACCACACACACTGATAATAAGAATGCACCACACACACACTGATAATAAGAATGCACCACACACACACTGATAATAAGAATGCACCGCACACACACACTGATAATAAGAATGCACCGCACACACACTGATAATAAGAATGCACCGCACACACACTGATAATAAGAATGCACCGCACACACTGATAATAAGAATGCACCACACACACACTGATAATAAGAATGCACCACACACACACTGATAATAAGAATGCACCACACACACTGATAATAAGAATGCACCACACACACTGATAATAAGAATGCACAACACACACTGATAATAAGAATGCACCACACACACACTGATAATAAGAATGCACACACACACTGATAAGAATGCACACACACACTGATAATAATGCACCACACACACTGATAATAAGAATGCACCACACACACACTGATAATAAGAATGCACCACACACACTGATAATAAGAATGCACCACACACACTGATAATAAGAATGCACCACACACACAAACACTGATAATAAGAATGCACCGCACACACACTGATAATAAGAATAAAGTCACTTCCAGACATTAGAGAACGTAAAAAGAAAATGTCGACAGTTTTCTGTACATGTAGGAAATATAACCACACATAACAAAAGAAAAATAATCTCTATCCTCCAGTGCGGCTACAGAAACACGCTGTGGTTTCCCTCTATGGGATAAATGTCCTGCCATAAATATTTTGGACTTGTAAAAACGGTCGTGCATGTGAAATAAAGTTTAGCAGCTGTAAAAAACAATCTGTGCAAATACAAAATATTTCTATGGTACAAAAGTCATGTGTGAAGTAGTTTTGCGTGTGTGTTATTATTCTGAGCCTGTGCAAATCATTTTTGTATCTGCACAATTCATTAGTGACCTCTGGTGTTCAGATACAGAACTGCACCTACAGCAAAACTCCAACACAAACACAAAACTGTTGTGTGCGCAGACCAAATCTTTTTGTCAGGGTTTTCTCGTGCCAGAAAACAATCAGCAGCACGTCACAAACTGTGGCCATAGATGTGAATCCAATCAGCACAGAGCACTGACGTCATCAGCAGACGACATCACGCAGGAGTCAGGCGCAGTGAACACTGAAGACCAGGAAATGGAGGATTCTCAAGTGAACTCGCTTGTTAAAGTTGATATTAATGAAGAAGCTGTGATGTGCTTCACACATCGAGCGGGTTCATGCAGGACACTTCTTCAAGGATGTGCTCAAACTTGGCCATGTTTCCATAGGCTACGTCCTGAACCAGAAAGACACTTTTCCAAACGAGCTTAGCCACAAATGTCTGAATATATAAAAACACAACAGGAGTAAAGTGTGGGGCCTATTCACACCCTCCTTATGGTTCTCCTTAAAAACACAAACTGAACACACACCTGGACAAACCTGAGGCAGGAGGTGAGTGTGTGTGTGTGTCTGAAGGGGGAGCGGCTCAGCACACAGAGGTGAGTGTGTGTGTGTGTCTGAAGGGGGAGCGGCTCAGCACACAGAGGTGAGTGTGTGTGTGTGTCTGAAGGGGGAGCGGCTCAGCACAGAGGTGAGTGTGTGTGTGTGTGTCTGAAGGGGGAGCGGCTCAGCACACAGAGGTGAGTGTGTGTGTGTGTCTGAAGGGGGAGCGGCTCAGCACAGAGAGGTGAGTGTGTGTGTGTGTCTGAAGGGGGAGCGGCTCAGCACACAGAGGTGAGTGTGTGTGTGTGTCTGAAGGGGGAGCGGCTCAGCACAGAGAGGTGAGTGTGTGTGTGTGTCTGAAGGGGGAGCGGCTCAGTAATACCCCAGAGAAGTAAATACCCCCTCTTTAATAATAAAAATAATAATAATAATAATAATAATAATGTTTTTACTCCAACAAATCGGAGCCAAACACAAGAGGAAGGATGAAGAAATAAAAGAAGAATAAAAACAGTGAACAAAGAGCTGAATCCTGAACGAGTGAAAGTCTTTAAATCCATGGGTCCTGAACAAATGGAGCCGTGTGGTGCAGAATTAAACGTGTGTCTCATGTTGACAGTGGACAGGGGACTAACTGCTGCTGTGTTGTGTCTTCTCTCCATCAGATTTCTGTGATCTCACTCTGGATCCAAACACAGCTCACAGAAACCTCCAACTGTTCGACAACAACAAGAAGGTGACACGTGTGAGACAGGAGCAGCCGTATCCAGATCATCAGGACAGATTTGAGTGCAGGGCTCAGATTCTGTGTTCCTCTGGTCTGACTGGTCTCTGTTACTGGGAGGTCCAGTGGAGTGGAAGGGTTCATATATCAGTGTGTGACAGAAGAATCAGAAGGAAAGGAGACGGTGATGACAGTGAGTTTGGAGGCAATGATCAGTCCTGGAGTCTGTGGTGTTCTGAAGTTGGTTTCTATGTTCGTCATAATAACAAACGAACCCTCCTCCCTCAGCCCAGGTCCTCTTCTTCTGGGACAGTGGCAGTGTTTGTGGACTGTCCTGCTCACTCTGTGTCCTTCTACACAGTCTCCTCTGACCAACTGACCCACCTCCACACCTTCAGCACCACATCCACTCACACTCTGATCCCTGGGTTTGGGCTCTGGTATGACTCCTCAGTGTCTCTGTGAGCTCCACAGACTCACTGTCCTCAGTGTCTTAATTAATATACATACATAACATAATTAATTTGTGTAAATAAATTAAATAAAGCCATGGAAGCTGTGCATTCATCAGATTTCAAGGTTTTTATTCCAAAATAAAACCATTCGGTTTCTTTTAGTGTTGAATCCGTCCCCTGCTTTAGAAAAGACTCGTTCACTCGAACACTGGTTCTGCAGGTTTGCACAGACACTTTTCTGACACTTTGTATAAAGGAGGAAAAATAACTGGCCTCTTTCCTATAGAGAAGTGGCTCCGCGGTGCCGGGAATAAACGGCTCTTGAAATATTTTCCCACTTCATCTGTGGCGTCTGCAGTTCTGCTGTGGGTGGTGCTTTTGTTTTTCACTTTTTGGTCAAATAGACCAAAGACTCTTCTGCTGTGGAGGATGATGATGATGGAGGTGATGATGCTGCTGCCAGTGACATTTGAGGTTCTACAAAATAATGACATGAAATTAAAAAGGGTTCACAAGAAATGGTGACAAAATATGAGCTCTAAAGATGTTTTAATTAGAGCCCGACCGATATATCGGCCGATATAATCGGCCAGCTGATCGATATATTGATATTTAGATATATATTTTTTGCTTTTTTTCCTCCGCTCCCACAGCCACGTATCGAGCCCTGCTAATGAAGCACTGGTGTTACTTGTCCAGCAGATGGCGCTATTTGTTGTCATGTAGCACGTGTTTTCTGGGGGTCACATTATTGAATGCGCGATGCAAGCGCCGCCCCAACACTGAAGCTGGGGGCAGAAGAGCAGAGCTCCGGAAAGTGCATCTGTTTGTCAAGGGTAAGTTTGGTCTATGAAATAAACAATCACAACGTTTTCATTCTTGAACTGCGCATTATTGAGTGAGTCGTGGTCACGCTGTGCTGTAAGTCACAGCTAAAGTTACAGTAACCCAGCATAATTAGGTCACCTGGACAAAACTTTCTCTTGCCAAAGCTGCAATAGCTGCGATTGTGCAGAACATTTATATTGATATGTTCAGTGAAATATGCGGCTCAGGTAACTGCAGGTTTAGAATCTGCTCCAAATCTGTGGAAATGACCAGATCACTTCAGTGGCTCATGAACAGCCGCACACATAAACTGTGTGAATCTGACTGGAGTTCGTGAGTCCGAGTGCACGTGTGGGGAAAAAGATGGCCGCCGGAGGGACGGGTGCTATCACAGAGCTCTTGGTCTATTGCTTGTTCACAAATTTAATAAATCTGAAACAAGTCGATCCACCTCGAAGATTTGGAAACATATTTCCTTATCTTAACCTAAACGACAACCCGTCTAAAAATGAGGAACCCGACTACAAACAAACTGTCAATAACGAACTGGCAAAAGCCCAGACTACGGAAAATACACACTGGCTGTGATCCTTGTAGATCCATCGCTATTCAAGAAGTCAACCAAGACGACTAAAACAACACCACCTTCTTCCTCTCCCTCACCACCACTGGACTCATTATTATATTATGTCTGATGTTATCTGGGGACATCCACCCGTGCCCAGGCCCACACCACAGGACGCCGGGAGACGCCATCACAACACCTGAGAACACAGGCGGCTCTCCGATCTTACACGTATGCTCACCAGTTACATCGTGGTGTCCATCGGAGCAACATGTTAATCCTCGACTTCTCCTGTGTCCAATGTCACCCGTGCCCGGACCGGCGGCCCTCGACGGGGTCGCGCCTACGGCTATCAGCCTAGCAGTCGAGCGGCCACCATCTCCCCATCGGGGAGGCTAACCCGGGCAGTGGTTACCAGCGGACCGGAGGCTCCCGACGAGGTCGCGCCTACGGCCAGCAGCTTAGCAGATGAACCACGGCCAAGTAAGACACAACAAAATCCATCCGACCTACAAAAGGTAGAAACTAGGAATCCAGTCTTTAAAAAACACCGTACATGCAAGCTTTTTCAAACACTTAATCAAGAATAATCTGGGACCCTAGTCTCAAACCAAAAGGACTGTTGTGTGGACATCTGAATGCTAGAAGTATCTGCAACAAACATGAGCAGCTTGAACACCTCATAGACGAGTCCAACATCGACTGCCTCGGTATATCTGAGTCTTGGCTAAAACAAACATCAGCAGAGGCTCTAATAACAATGCCGGGGTGTCATGTGTTCAGAAAAGACAGAGAGAGGAGCAAAGGTGGGGGAAGAACACCCTGAAATGTAAAAAACTAGACTGGCCTAATGACATTGAATTTGACCTACTTGGTGTTGAAATGACATTATCAAAGGAAATGTCATTGATTCTAATTTGCTTATATCGACGCCCCTCTGCCAAAGGAGACTTTTACCACCAACTAAAACACATGCTGACCATATGTGGCCAAAACAAAGAGATAATTATGATAGGGGATTTTAACATAAAGTGGGACGATAAACACACTCGGAAAACTCTCAAACGCACCACAGACTATTTTAATCTAGAACAATTAATAGAGAAACCCCCAGACTAACAAACAAATCTCAGACAAGGACAGACCTCCTGTTCACTAATAAGCCTGACAGAATCGCTAAGACCTTCAACTTTCTGACCGGCTCATCAGACCATAATATAATTCTTTTTTCTAGAAAGCTCCCAAAACAACGATACCTAAATTCAGGCAATGCCGCTCCTTCAAACATTATACCAAAGAACCAAACACAGAACATAAATGACGCTCTGAAAATGGTAAATTGGGAGGAGACTCTATCGTCAAAAAACATAGAGACAAGCTCCAAATCCTTTCTCCGAAAAATGAATGAGGTAATGTCTGTCTGTGTCACCAGGGGGCGTCACAGAACTAAAAAGGACCATCACTTACCATGGATCGACCAAAACTGCAGAACCCTTTTAAACTCAAGAGATGCTCTACTTAAACAATATCTAAAATCCGGGATGTACAGATAGACAAAAATTCACACACGCTCGCAATAAAGTTATACAAACCCTTAGAAAAGCCACAGCTCATTTTTTCGTCTCCTTAATAGAGAATGCAAAAGGCAACGGACAAAAAACATGGCAAACTCTAAAACTACTAAGTAAACAAAAAAAAGATGAGAAAAGAGCCTTTGAACTAGTTATAAATAACACCTCAGTAAAGGATCCCATGACAGTGGCAAACATCTTCAGTAATTACTCTGTAGACAGTATATCCGAAATCTCAAGTCTTTTCACTGTCCCCACCCGTTATCCACCATTAAACGAGGATCAGCCGGTTTTTCAGCTGCAAGAAATAAATGAGTCGGCAGTAACGAAAATCATTGCAGCCCTCAAAACCTCGAAGGCTAGAGATGTTAACGGTATTGACACTAACTTTTTAAAAACCCATTCAAATGCCTTGGTAAAACCCATCACACTTATGATGAATCAGTCCATCAGTCAAAAAACATTTCCATTGTCCTGGAAAGAGGCCACCGTAACTCCCATCTATAAATCTGGGTCCACAACACAGGGAGCCAACTATCGGCCAGTTAGCATTCTGCCTTTAGCATCCAAAGTAGCCGAAAAATGGAGAGCAAACCAACTAATGGAACATCTCAACAATGGCCACACCCCACTGCATCAGATGCAGTTCGGGTTCTGGGCTAACCATAGCACTGAGGCAGCTAACTGTTTCTTTGTAGAAAACATTAAACATCTACTAGACAACAATTCATGTGTAGGATCTGTGTTCTTAGACCTTAAAAAAGCATTTGACACCGTCAACCATCAGGTTCTTTTAGCTAAGCTCACACACTTTAACTTTTCCACAGACGCTATACTTTGGTTTCAATCCGACCTATCAAATAGAAAGCAGTGTGTTTCCATAGACGGTGTCACATCTCCTTATCTTAATAGTGATATCGGTCTGCCTCAGGGATCGACTCTTGCCCCCTTATTATTCTCTCTGTACATAAACGACCTCCCGGATGTGTGCCCCCAACTTAATATGCAAATGTACACAGATGATGTGGTGATCTACACACAGGGAAAAGAGGAGAAAACAGCCACAGACCTCACAAACACATTAAACAAGACAGACAACTGGCTAAAACAAAACTGTCTTATGCTCAAAAAAAAACTGTCTGCATGATGTTTACCAAACGACCAA
Source organism: Odontamblyopus rebecca (assembly GCA_030686955.1). Classification (NCBI taxonomy): domain Eukaryota; kingdom Metazoa; phylum Chordata; class Actinopteri; order Gobiiformes; family Gobiidae; genus Odontamblyopus; species Odontamblyopus rebecca. Next base: position 41,770,674 of record CM060658.1, read on the forward strand.
AACCGAGAAGCAGGTCCTTTGTTTTTCTGGAGGGAGATGAAGTGGAGCTGGTGTCAGTTTACAGACCTCAGAGTGTCCGACTCCAACCTGACATTCAAAAAACAAATAAAAAAGGATCCAATACAGTCAAATCCTCCTCCACTGCAGGACACTGTCCCATATAGAAAACTGCTCCACCACATGGTCGTCTGCAGTACTGCAGGATACTGTCCCATATAGAAAACTGCTCCACCACATGGTCGTCTGCAGTACTGCAGGATACTGTCCCATATAGAAAACTGCTCCACCACATGGTCGTCTGCAGTACTGCAGGATACTGTCCCATATAGAAAACTGCTCCACCACATGGTCGTCTGCAGTACTGCAGGATACTGTCCCATATAGAAAACTGCTCCACCACATGGTTGTCTGCAGTACTGCAGGATACTGTCCCATATAGAAAACTGCTCCTTGCTAACTTGTTTTCGATCTACAGGCTCTTGGTCGGTCGCATCTGTAACAAAGAAAATTTCGCAGTGGAGCACTTCCTGTATTACCCCATGACATGTGTGAATGAAACAAAACAAAACTCCAGTCATGTTTTTGATGAGGAAACATTATAACATGGATCAGAAAATAATGTAATATGGACCCTTTAATTAACTATTGATCATTTTAATTTCTGTTTCAGTTTGTATTGTGATTTGAATGGGCCTTTCTTGTTCTGTAAAGCACTTTGAATTACTTCTGATAATTGTTTCCTACCAGTAAATTGGAAATTACACGAGGATCTTCGACAGTTCAGTTTTCAAAGGGAATTGGTGAATCACTGCAGAGCTTGATCTGAAGATGGAGTTATCTATTCTTTCTTTTTTGTGTGTTGTTTACTCCCCTAACTTCTTACAAATGGAAAACCAGCTCCGGATGAAAGAATAAATCTACATTTTTAAAGATCTGTGACTCTGACTTTTGATCTGAACCAGACCCTGGAGTGTTTAATGTTTTCTGACTTTTAAACCTAAACTCTGTCACACTCAAAACACTGAACTTTACTTTCATTTTTATAACAAAATGAAGAAAACAAACGGATGAAAAGTGATTGCTTCGTGGTGTTATCTGGAACACAGGGGGCGCCATTTTGGGAAACAAAGTGGAAAATGTTGTAATTCAGCATTTTCATGGGCTGAAATGCCAGTGTGTTAATGGACATTGGGGAGGACTGATTAAAAAGAAAGGACAATAGAAAAAAGAGAGAAAAAAGAGAGGGAGAGAGCTGAAATTCAGATGGTGTCACAGCACTCGTTCTGTGAAATGTTAATTTTGTGATATGTGTGTAGCACCAGTCAAAACTTTGGACACACTGTCATTAATACTATGATTAGTGCTATTTTTTTAGTAGTGTTATTTAAGTTTTTTCTTTACTACATAATTATATATATCTGGCTTCATATATTTGAAGCCTCCTGTATTTAAAATGTAGAAAGCAGTAAAAAAAAGTGTGATGCTGACAGTGTAAACGCCAATCAGGACACACGTGATCTTTTTTTTTCTTTATTGTTGTATATCTTATCTCAAATATTTGGTTCTGTGTATAAAATGTAGGAAATAGAAATAAAAATGAATGAGAGGGTGTGTTTAAACTTTTGCCTGAGATAATGGACATAAGCTCCCTTCACAAAAACAGTAGAAATAAGTAAATACTTTGGGAATTTTTAGCCCTTACTCATGATTCCTGAGTTTCAACAGTCGACTGTATATATAAATGGACACAGCTACATAACGGCCCCGTTCCAAACAGGAAGTGTGACTCTGGCTCTCATTGATTTACATTGGAATATTGTCTTAAAATATTCTTATTAATAACCCGCTCTTCATAATTCTGCTGTTTTTCCCTCTATTTTGCCCGTTAACCCTGTTCCTAATACGGAACTCGGCTCCAAATTGGCTCCTGTAACAGCGAATTCGAGTGGAGCTGAACGTTATGGGTGACTTCACACTCCTTATCCCTCTTCTTCACACAGTCTGTGGGTCCAACCTCTGATTTACAGGCGACATTTCACAAAATTAAACCTGATTCCCTCCCCACTCTTCCTATTGGTCGGGCTTTGTTATAGAAATATTGTCTGTGCAGAATGAGACTACAGCACTGTTTCAAACGGGATGAGCACTTTAAAGGTGCATTGTGTAACTTTTCCGCTTCATGTTTCTGTGGAGTCGTCGCTCTGCCTGGAATGTTCCGTAGTATGACATTAAAGCTCACATTTATTCAATTACAGCTGGTTTTATAGCTCAAAAATGGCGAGAGAAATCGGCATTTTGACTGTGAGCGGGATCCAGAGTATTGATATCGGTATCGGAACTGGAAAAGCTACTAGCAAGTATCCATGGCCACAGTGCCAAACAGGGGCCGAACAGCTTCAGTCACAGAAGTGAGGCTGCTGAAAAGTACAACACACAAAAGCAGAACACTTACGAGCTGAGATCTGTACATCAGTCACACCAACCAATCCTCTGGAGCCTTCAGATCTGTCAGATACTTTTGTGGTCATTTGTTCAGATCCTCCCAGAGCGGCATCAGAAGGACCATCACTGTTACAGCCATAAGACCCCACTTACCACAGTGCACTGGGGTCACGCACGGACAGTGATCCCTCGCTATATCTCGCTTCACCTATCGTGGCTTCGCGAAGAGGAGGAAGGACTAAAGAAGAGGAGGAAGGACTAAAGAAGAGGAGGAAGGACTAAAGAAGAGGAGGAAGGACTAAAGAAGAGGAGGAAGGACTAAAGAAGAGGAGGAAGGACTAAAGAGGAGGTGGACGGACTAAAGAAGTGGAGGTAGTTCTAAAGAAGAGGAGGAAGGACTAAAGAAGAGGAGGAAGGACTAAAGAAGAGGAGGAAGGACTAAAGAAGAGGAGGAAGGACTAAAGAAGAGGAGGAAGGACTAAAGAAGAGGAGGAAGGACTAAAGAAGAGGAGGAAGGACTAAAGAAGAGGAGGAAGGACTAAAGAAGAGGATGAAGGTCTAAAGAAGAGGAGGAAGGACTAAAGAAGAGGAGGAAGGACTAAAGAAGAGGAGGAAGGACTAAAGAAGAGGAGGAAGGACTAAAGAAGAGGAGGAAGGACTAAAGAAGAGGAGGAAGGACTAAAGAAGAGGAGGAAGGACTAAAGAAGAGGAGGAAGGACTAAAGAAGAGGAGGAAGGACTAAAGAAGAGGAGGAAGGACTAAAGAAGAGGAGGAAGGACTAAAGAAGAGGAGGAAGGACTAAAGAAGAGGAGGAAGGACTAAAGAAGAGGAGGAAGGACTAAAGAAGAGGAGGAAGGTCTAAAGAAGAGGAGGAAGGACTAAAGAAGAGGAGGAAGGACTAAAGAAGAGGAGGAAGGACTAAAGAAGAGGAGGAAGGACTAAAGAAGAGGAGGAAGGACTAAAGAAGAGGAGGAAGGACTAAAGAAGAGGAGGAAGGACTAAAGAAGAGGAGGAAGGACTAAAGAAGAGGAGGAAGGACGAAGAGGAGCAGCTGGAGGGACTGTGAAATACGCCAGTGACAATGTTTCCTGCCTTGTGTTCATTACTATATAAAAATCTTGTTTTACACCGTTCTTTACACTATTATAGTTATTTGTAAGAAAACGTTAATATTTCTATTTCTTAAACACATTTTGGGCCTGAAAAGAGGTTTTATTTTTTGTTTCATTCTGCAGTAAAGTATTGCATTGTAAAATAACAGTAAAAAATAAAGCTGATACTTCATGATTTCACCTATCGCGGGTTATTTTTGGACCGTGTCCCCGCGATAAACGAGGGATCACTGTACACGTTGATCCCCAGATTTCTCCACAGTGAGTTCAGTACAGCACAATCACTGAGTTGTACAGTGTTATTAATGCAGAACTATTTCATGAAAATTTCACTTTGTGTAAAACACCAGTGACTTCTGCCATTTTTCCTTTTGTATAATTGATGTGATTTCCAGGTTCTTCGTCAGTCATGACTCCTAAAAATGTGGTTTCATTTTCCCTTTGAATTTCCCACTCATCTGTTTTTAATGTTACATCATTTTTTATCCAAGCATTAAACATTATGACATTTGTCTTCTTAAGATTTAGTGACAATCTGTTTATATCAAACCAATGTTTTACTTTTTCCAGCTCATGATTTACTGCCTGTATTTCATCTTTTATGTTTGATCCTGTATAAAACAAAGTCGTATCATCAGCGAATATAATTTTACCAACTAATGAAACATTTATCAGCTCATTAATATACAAAATAAACAGTTTAGGTCCAAGAACTGACCCTTGTGGTGCTCCATATTCAGTGTTACACTGTGCTGACTTTGTGTTGTTTATCTGAACATATTGTTTTCTGTTTTGTAGGAAGCTTTTTACCCATTTGTGTGCTACACCTCTAATTCCACACCGATGTCATGTTTGAAGGAATCTTGAGTGATCAGTAACGTCGAAAGCTTTTTTTAAACCAATGAAAATGCTTAAAAAGAATGTTTTGTCTATTGCTGTTGATCTTTGCTCTGATAATTCCATAATTGCCATAGAAGTTGAGCGCTCTGCCCTAAAACCACACTGACCTCTATTTAAAATATTATGTTTTTAATACATTTATCCAGTCGTGTCACAAATATTTGTTCTATTATTTTGGAAAACTGTGGAAGGAATGACACCGGTGTGTGTGTCTGTGTGTGTGTGTGTGGGTGTGTGTGTGTGTGTGTGTGGGTGTGTGTGTGTGTGTGTGTGTGTGTGTGTGTGTGTGTGTGTGTGTGTGTGTGTGTGTGTGTCTGTGTGTGTGTGTGTGTGTGTGTGTGTGTGTGTGTGTGTCTGTGTGTGTGTGTGTGTATAGTGTGTGTGTATAGTGTGTGTGTATAGTGTGTGTGTGTATAGTGTGTGTGTATAGTGTGTGTGTATAGTGTGTGTGTATAGTGTGTGTGTATAGTGTGTGTGTATAGTGTGTGTGTGTGAATAGTGTGTGTGTATAGTGTGTGTGTATAGTGTGTTTGTATAGTGTGTGTGTATATTGTCTGTGTGTGTGTGTATAGTGTGTGTGTATAGTGTGTGTATAGTGTGTGTGTATAGTGTGTGTGTATAGTGTGTGTGTATAGTCTGGTGTGTGTGTGAATAGTGTGTGTGTATAGTGTGTGTATAGTGTGTGTGTATTGTGTGTGTGTTTAGTGTGTGTGTGTATAGTGTGTGTGTATAGTGTGTGTGTGTATAGTGTGTGTATAGTGTGTGTGTATAGTGTGTGTGTATAGTGTGTGTGTATAGTGTGTGTGTATAGTCTGGTGTGTGTGTGTATAGTGTGTGTGTATAGTGTGTGTGTATAGTGTGTGTGTATAGTGTGTGTGTATAGTGTGTGTGTATAGTGTGTGTGTGTATAGTGTGTGTGTATAGTGTGTGTGTATAGTCTGGTGTGTGTATAGTGTGTGTGTATAGTGTGTGTGTATAGTGTGTGTGTATAGTCTGGTGTGTGTGTGCATAGTGTGTGTGTATAGTGTGTGTGTATAGTGTGTGTGTGTGTATAATGTGTATAGTGTGTGTATAGTGTGTGTGTATAGTGTGTGTGTATAGTGTGTGTGTATAGTGTGTGTGTATAGTGTGTGTGTATAGTCTGGTGTGTGTGTGTATAGTGTGTGTGTATAGTGTGTGTGTATAGTCTGGTGTGTGTGTGTATAGTGTGTGTGTATAGTCTGGTGTGTGTGTGTATAGTGTGTGTGTATAGTGTGTGTATAGTGTGTGTGTGACTACACTCAGGTCACACACATATTTTCTCAGTATTTAATTATGTTCTGGTTAAAGTTCAATGTGATAAAAATAAAACTTTGCACCTGATTCTTACTCATAAAACTTTCTGGAAAAAGGTGAAAGTTTTACAGGATTATTAAACTTGTACAACAAACCAGCAAATGTTTTATTTTGAAGAAATATCGGCGATTATATCGGCGATTATATCGGCGATTATATCGGCGATTATATCGGCGATTATATCGGCGATTATATGGGCGATTATATGGGCGATTATATGGGCGATTATATGGGCGATTATATCGGCGATTATATCGGTGATTATATCGGCCTATTGCTTTCGCAATTTCCTGATGGGCGTCAACTGTCTTACGAAGTTCAGCGCGAAGCTAAAACACACTCCTGACATCTGCTGTATCCAAGGCCCCAGACCGAAGGACTAAACCAGGACTAAATCAGGACTAAACCAGGACTGAACCAGGACTGAACCAGGACTGAACCAGGACTGAACCAGGACTGAACCAGGACTAAACCAGGACTGAACCAGGACTGAACCAGGACTGAACCAGGAATAAACCAGGACTAAACCAGGACTGAACCAGGACTGAACCAGGACTGAACCAGGACTGAACCAGGACTAAACCAGGACTGAACCAGGACTGAACCAGGACTAAACCAGGACTAAACCAGGACTAAACCAGGACTGAACCAGGACTAAACCAGGACTGAACTAAGACTAAACAAGGACTAAGTAAACCAGGACTATACGAGGACTAAACCAGGACTTAACCAGGACTAAACTAGGACTGAACCAGGACTAAACCAGGACTGAACCAGGACTAAACCAGGACTAAACCAGGACTAAGTCAGGACTAAACCAGGACTAAACCAGGACTGAACCAGGACTAAACCAGGACTGAACCAGGACTAAACCAGGACTAAACCAGGACTGAACCAGGACTAAACCAGGACTAAACCAGGACTAAACCAGGACTAAACCAGGACTGAACTAGGACTAAACAAGGACTAAGTAAACCAGGACTAAACCAGGACTAAACCAGGACTGAACCAGGACTAAACCAGGACTGAACCAGGACTGAACCAGGACTAAACCAGGACTGAACCAGGACTGAACCAGGACTAAACCAGGACTAAACCAGGACTGAACCAGGACTGAACCAGGACTGAACCAGGACTAAACCAGGACTGAACCAGGACTGAACCAGGACTAAACCAGGACTAAACCAGGACTAAACCAGGACTGAACCAGGACTGAACCAGGTCTGAATCAGGACTAAACCAGAACTAAACCAGGACTAAACCAGGACTAAACCAGGACTAAACCAGGTCTAAACTAGGACTGAACCAGGACTAAACCAGGACTGAACCAGGACTAAACCAGGACTAAACCAGAAGTAAACCAGGACTAAACCAGGACTAAACCAGGACTGAACCAGGACTAAACCAGGACTGAACCAGGACTAAACCAGGACTAAACCAGGACTGAACCAGGACTAAACCAGGACTAAACCAGGACTAAACCAGGACTGAACCAGGACTGAACCAGGACTAAACCAGGACTAAACCAGGAATAAACCAGGAACTAAACAAGCAAAAAACCAGGACTAAACCAGGACTAAACCAGGACTGAACCAGGACTAAACCAGGACTGAACCAGGACTGAACCAGGACTAAACCAGGACTGAACCAGGACTAAACCAGGACTAAACCAGGACTAAACCAGGACTGAACCAGGACTGAACCAGGACTAAACCAGGACTGAACCAGGACTAAACCAGGACTGAACCAGGACTGAACCAGGACTAAACCAGGACTGAACCAGGACTAAACCAGGACTGAACTAGGACTGAACCAGGACTAAACCAGGACTAAACCAGGACTAAACCAGGACTAAACCAGGACTAAACTAGGACTGAACCAGGACTAAACCAGGACTGAACCAGGACTAAACCAGGACTAAACCAGGACTGAACTAGGACTAAACCAGGACTAAACCAGGACTAAACCAGGACTAAACCAGGACTAAACCAGGACTAAACCAGGACTAAACCAGGACTAAACCAGGACTGAACCAGGACTAAACCAGGACTGAACCAGGACTGAACCAGGACTAAACCAGGACTAAACCAGGACTAAACCAGGACTAAACCAGGACTAAAACACTATATTAGTTTTTGCAAAGAGGATTGTGAAGTTTGGATGTTCTGCCTGAAGTGTCTAAATAAACTTGTGTCTTCTCTCGTTCTTTAGTCAGTCTTTAGTCGTTCTTTTTGGTTCTTTTGTCGTTCTTTTGTCGGTCTTTAGTCGGTCTTTTGTGGTTCTTTTTGGTTCTTTAGTCGTTCTTTTGTCGTTCTTTTTTGGTTCTTTTGTCGTTCTTTTTTGGTTCTTTTGACGTTCTTTAGTCGGTTTTTAGTTGTTCTTTTGTCGTTCTTTTTTGGTTCTTTTTTGGTTCTCTTGTCGTTCTTTTGTCGTTCTTTTTTGGTTCTTTTTGGTTCTTTTGTCGTTCTTTTGTCGGTCTTTAGTCGGTCTTTTGTCGTTCTTTTGTCGGTCTTTAGTCGGTCTTTTGTCGGTCTTTAGTCGGTCTTTAGTCGTTCTTTTGTCGTTCTTTAGTCGTTTCTTTTTTCTCCTAATATTATGACTTTTACTCAAAAAATATTACGACTTTATTCTGACTACGACTTTATTCTCGTAAAATTACTACTTTTTCTGGCTTCGACTTTATTTTTGCAATATTACGACTTTACTGTGGAAATGTTCTGACTTTCTTCTCTTTATTTGTTTTTATCTGAGCCTTATACTCGTCGTAGTATTTGGGCAGGTTCAGTATATTTCGTAGAAGCACCATGGATGTATAATCACATTTTCTTATAGTTCCATGATAACCACTGGTTATACGCAGCATTTGGTGTGGGTGGTGCTGCCCCCTACAGTTTGGCGTGTCCCTGTGCAGAATTCTCCACCCAAAACACGTAAATGCGGAACAAGAGTGAGTGCGCTTTTGCTTCAGAGCGTTCCCGTGTCCACGGAGCCTGAGTCCGGTGTGGGCTCCGTGCAGGATTATCTACGGTTCTGATGGGGCCTACGGACTGGTGACTAACTGTGGAAACTAACTAAAGCGGCACAATGGAGTCATTTAGAGGCCAAATGAAGTGGAGCCAAGGACAGAAAGGGCCTGAGGATGTGACGAAGTGACATCGCAGCATCTGGAGCGCAGACAGGGTAAGAAACACACTTTAGTGAACATGATTCAGATGAAATGGAGCTGGATTTATAGAAAACATGGATGTGTTTGAGCCAAAACAAGTGTCAAATACAAAGAAATGTAGAAAATGCCAAAGGTCTTGTCTGGATCTGGGCCTTTAAAAGTCTCGGTCTTGTCCTGGTCTCGGGAGCCTGTGGTCTCGGACAGGTCTCGGTCTGGATTCGTCCTCCGTTCACATGTGTGTGTATGTGCCACTCTTCATGTGTCAAAGTAAAGTTTGTTTGATTTCTAGGCGTTTCTATCAGGATCGTGCATATTCTAAGCTCTTCTGATAAGAGCAGTTCAAAAGTCCATTTCTTTGAAATGTTTGTGCGTCGCAGAGTCGCAGCAGCAGTGACGTCAGTTCAGGTGTACGAAGCCCCGCCCACCTGGACTGCAGCCAATAGAGGAGCAGCTCTGAGTGGCTCCAGGAAGAACACGCAAACAAGCCTCTTCCTTCAGACGCACTTTTCTCTGGGACACTTCCTTTGGATCCTCTCAGGGCTCAGGTTGACCCTCTGCAACACGGGGTGAGTCCTGGTTTAGTCCTGGGTTAGTCCTGGGTTAGTCCTGGTTTAGTCCTGGGTTAGTCCTGGGTTAGTCCTGGGTTAGTCCTGGGTTAGACCTGGTTTAGTCCTGGTTTAGACCTGGTTTAGTCCTGGTTTAGTCCTGGGTTAGTCCTGGTTTAGTCCTGGTTTAGTCCTGGTTTAGTCCTGGGTTAGTCCTGGTTTAGTCCTGGTTTAGTCCTGGTTTAGTCCTGGTTTAGTCCTGGTTTAGTCCTGGGTTAGTCCTGGGTTAGTCCTGGGTTAGTCCTGGGTTAGACCTGGTTTAGTCCTGGTTTAGACCTGGTTTAGTCCTGGTTTAGTCCTGGGTTAGTCCTGGTTTAGTCCTGGTTTAGTCCTGGGTTAGACCTGATTTAGTCCTGGGTTAGTTCTGGGTTAGTCCTGGTTTAGTCCTGGGTTAGGCCTGGGTTAGTCCTGGTTTAGTCCTGGGTTAGACCTGGGTTAGTCCTGGGTTAGTCCTGATTTAGTCCTGGGTTAGTCCTGGGTTAGACCAGCGTTAGTCCTGGTTTAGTCCTGGTTTAGTCCTGGGTTAGACCTGGGTTAGTTCTGGATTGGTCCTGGTTTAGTCCTGGTTTATTCCTGGGTTAGTCCTGGATTGGTCCTGGTTTAGTCCTGGTTTATTCCTGGGTTAGTCCTGGGTTAGACCTGATTTAGTCCTGGGTTAGTCCTGATTTAGGCCATGTCCACACGTAGCCGGGTATTTTTAAAACCGAACATTTCCCCCTCCGTTTATAAAAATAGTTTTATCCACACCACCTCGTCTTCGAAAAAAACACCTTCCACACATAACCGAACATCTGCGTTTTCAACCACATTCATACACATTCCAAACCTGTAGATGGCGTTATTTCCATCACTTAACTGTCACTTCCGCCTAAACTTAAACAACAGAAAACAGGGCGCCGAGCTCCTCTGTCTGGACAGACTCGAGTCAGAATTGCTCCTTTTAGGAGCAATTCTGCTCTCAACACACACACAGCTCTCACTAAACGACTCCGATCCATAGTCTGCTTTGGCTTTGGCTTTGGCTTTGGCTTTGGCTTTGCAGTCGCCTAAACAAATGTCGCACGTTTGACGTCAGGGCAGATTCATATTTTTTGGCGCAGACAGTGACGTTTTAAAACGCAAAACCCCAGTTATCTCTGTCCACACAAACAGGCATAAACGGAGTTTTCAAAAATCTTCACTTTGGCCGGAGTTTTCCCTGAATACTCGTTTCTGATGCGTGTTTGTGTGGATGACAGGTCAAAACACAGCAAAACATCTTCAGTTTATCAGATACCCGGATACTTGTGGACAAGGCCTTAGTCCTGATTCAGACCTGGTTAAGTCCTGATTCAGACCTGGTTAAGTCCTGGTTCAAACCTGGTTTAGTCCTGGTTTAGTCCTGGGTTAGACCTGGTTCAGACCTGGTTTAGTCCTGGTTCAGACCTGGTTCAGACCTGGTTCAGACCTGGTTCAGACCTGGTTTAGTACTGGATTAGTCCTGGTTAAGTCCTGGTTCATACCTGGTTTAGTCCTGGTTATGTCCTGGTTCAGACCTGGTTTAGTCCTGGTTTAGTCCTGGTTCAGACGTGGTTCAGACGTGGTTCAGACCTGGTTTAGTCCTGGGTCAGACCTGGTTTAGTCCTCATTCAGACCTGGTTCAGACCTGGTTCAGACCTGGTTCAGACCTGGTTCAGACCTGGTTCAGACCTGGTTCAGACCTGGTTTCTTCTGTTTTCAGCCTGTTTGTGTCGTTCGTCTCATCAGAACTTGAGATATTTCCTCAGTTCTTTCACAGATTCTTGTGCTGTGAATCTCCTGTTGTTCTGTGTCGTCACAGTTGAACATCTTTTCTGCTCCATCTACATTTGTGTGTCTTTTGCGTCCACACTGAAGCCTGTTTTTGCTGCCTCATAATGTGGCGTCTTTAGGTGTGGTCAGTAGTGCTGTGCGGGTGGCCCTGTGGCCCCGTGGGGTTCAGGCGGGTGGAGAACTCAAAGAGAAGAGGTAAAGCGGGTGCAGGTGGGTCATGTCTCTGCACAGCCTCCGCCTAAAGCACATTCTGGAGCTCTGATGAACAAACCAGGGCACAGGACTTCTGGATCTGCACCTGTGACCTGCACAAAGAGGACGACTTTAGTCCTTACACCAGACCTGGGCATAGTCCGGCTCCGGGGCCACATACGGCCCTTTGGTCCACTCTGAGCCCACACTTTAAGCTCATTTGGAATGACACAATAAAGTGATTTTATCATTGGGCCTCATGCAGGGACTAAAGCTGCAGTGCTTTTATTTCAGAGCTGTTTTTACTCACATTTTGTGTTGGGCAGCCTCACTTTTTCATTGCTTAGTCAGAACAGAAACTCTTCCCAGTCTGAGCCGCGTCAGAACAATGAGATTTACGGCTTTTTCTAAACAAATCCAATGAATATTCTGCAGAAGTGAGTGAAGCATTTTGGGCCTCCACAGTATTTCCTGTTTCTCTTCCTGGTTTGTGACGTCACGTGAACAGAGCCCATTGTCCAGACCAAGTTCATGGTCCAGTTCTATTTTCTCCCATGTTTGGCTCTTTTGGCGTCTCCTCCTTTACATTTGGGTTTGAACGTCTCTTTATGAGGCACTTGACAAAACTCCATGAGATGAATCCCCGCCAAATGCCTGGAGAGACTGGTCATAAAACACATCAAAGCCGCTTTACCACCATCCCTGGATTCACACCAGTTTGCATATAGAGAGAACCGGTCATCTGATGACTCCGTGTGCACGGTGCTGCACACACTACTGGAGCACGTGGAGCACAAGAACACCTATGCACGGCTCCTCTTTGGAGACTACAGTTCGGCTTTTAACACCATCCGGCCATACAAACTCCGGTCCAAACTCCACCAACTGGGACTCCACTCCTCTCTGTGCAACTGGACTGTGGACTTTCTCACTAACCGTACACAGAGTGTCAGAGTGGGCAAGAACACCTCCTCCACCCTTGTTGTCAACACCGGGGTCCCCCAAGGGTGTGTTCTGAGCCCTCTGCTATACACTCTCTTCACCCATGACTGCCTTGGCTCCTCCGCGTCCAATCTCATCGTTAAGTTCGCCGATGACACCACAGTGCTCGGTCTCATATCCAACAACGATGAGACTAACTACAGGAGGGAGGTGCAACATCTAGAGTCATGGTGCCACGACAATAACTTGGTTTGAAACACTAAAAAGACCAAGGAGATTGTTGTGGATTTCCGCAGAAAAGGTCACAACAACCATCTACCTCTCCTCATTGGCAATGAGGCGGTGGAGAGGGTGAGCAGCTTTAAACTCCTGGGGGTAACTGTGACTGAGGACCTGTCCTGGGGCAATCACATCACCTCAGCCGTACGGGAGGCCCAACAGCACCTTTACTAACTGAGGAAACTGAGGAGTGCCCACATTCCCAGACCTCTGATGTTGAACCTTTACAACTGTGTCATCAGCAGTGTTCTGACGGATGGATTTTTAGTGTGGTTCTCCAGCTGCACTAAGGCGGACCAGCAGACACTCCAGCAGGTGGTGAAAGCAGCCGGTAAAATCACTGGAACAACTCTGCCAGAAATCAGCACCATCTACTCCACTCGCTGCCTGAGAAGAGTGCACAACATCCTGCAGGACCAACACCACCCTGTGCACCACCTTTTCCACCTGCTGCCCTCAGGGAGAAGGTACAGGTCCATACAGGCCAGAACATCCAGACTGGCCAACAGTCTGTATCCACAGGCTGTAAGGCTCCTGAACTCTGCCCCTCTCCCTCTCTGTCCCCCTCTCACGGACAATAACCACATCCAACTTTTAAACAGCATTGAACTGGTTTGCACTGTTGCATTATGTCACTATTCTCTCTCTCCTTTGCCCCCTCTCTCCATAGACAGTCACCATATCCCATTACATATAATAACACTGAACTGGCTGCACTGTTGCACTTTGTCATGATTCTCAGGTGTCTGAATGTCCCTGTGCTCGTACTTGACCTGCTCTCATGCTGCTGCTATAAGAACTGTCTCATGTTGTACTGAGGTCACACTGGGTCAGTGTTTGCACTGGGTTAAGGGGGATTTATTATTATTTATGGGTTTGCACTTAACTATTGTGAAGTTTGGAGGCTCCAAACGCAATTTCGTTGTTCTTCTGTGACAATGACAATAAATACTTGAATCTGAATCTGAACCATGTGGCAGTGGGCGGGGCTAAACACTGTGATGTCATTCTGTAGGACTCTGGACTGAGCATGGATCAGAGCGAGCACAGAGAGGACGCAGAGCCTCCCACCACCAGCAGGGCGGCGCTGGGAAGTGAACGCTCGATTGGACGACTGGATAATTTTAAAAAGGAGCCTGGTCCACAGTAAGTCTGAGGCAATGATTAGATGAGACTGTTTCCATGAACTAAAGAAATGTGAGGAGCAGAAACACCAGGTGCACATGTGTCGCTTCAGGACGTCTTGTCTTTTGGTCACATTATTGTGAAATAATATGAGCAAACTTAAACACGGTTTGAACACATGAAGAGATATTTAGGCTTCTTCATCCTTAACTTAGTTTAAAGTGAGAGAAAAAATAAAACCCATAAAACCCATTCACAACACTATAGAAATAAAAAATACAAATGATGCATTGATCCGATTAAATGACTTTAAAATGGTTTCGTTCTCGTGGACCCTGTGGGGAAAATTCTGTCTCGTCCTCAAAGACACTGATGGATTTTAAGAGTGGATTGTTTAAGCATCCATTATATTCAGTGTCACTTTGGGACGTCTACCTGAACATGGAAACGTTTGAGGTGTCAAATAAAAAGGTGTGAGTATTTTCTCTTCTGTCTAAACACTTTGGAGAACATGAAATGTATTTTCTCTGTTCGAACCATCGCCCTGAAGCGTCTGGGGTGAAGGCCTCGTGAACACTTTGTAGAACCTCCTGAAGTGTCTGAGTCAGAACAGCCCCGTGTGTTTTACTGTGACTGAAGTGTGTTTTCTTCTGTGTCTCAGGATCCACCAGAAACGTCCTCCGTCTGAACCTGGTCCCAGCTGTGAGTCCCTCAGGAGTGACCGGTCTATGGGAGAACCACTGAACTTCAGGAGTGACCGGTCTAGGATGGAACCACTGAACTTCAGGAGTGACCGGTCTAGGATGGAACCACTGAACTTCAGGAGTGACCGGTCTATGTTTGAACCACTGAACTTCAGGAGTGACCGGTCTATGTTTGAACCACTGAACTTCAGGAGTGACCGGTCTAGGATGGAACCACTGAACTTCAGGAGTGACCGGTCTAGGATGGAACCACTGAACTTCAGGAGTGACCGGTCTAGGTTGGAACCACTGAACTTCAGGACAGAGCTGTGAGTGACGCTGTGTGTGATGGTGCAGGAGATCAGGAGTATCTGGGGAATAATATCTGGTATATGGGTTATTTAGTGTTCCACAAACTCTGTTCAATTCAAACTTCACTAAATGCACCAAGTTTGCTGATGGAAAGACTGTAATTAAAAAGTAAAAATTTAGGGTAAAACTTTATTTTTTGAAATTGTGTGAGATTTGTCCAATACAGTGCTCTGATTTCTCATTTAAATTTAAAGTCCAAATGTATTTTCCTGTTAGTTAAATCTAGCAGAGCCCAGCACAGAGCAGAGCCTCCCACAGACGGTCACACCTGTGAGTCCCTCAGGAGTGACCGGTCTATGCCAGAGCCACATAATTTTACCACAGAGCCGTGAGTTTCCTCCAGTGTCGAATAAAAGAGTTGAAATGAACCTGAGTGTTTAATGTGTCTCTGTGGCAGAGGGGAGCAGCCGGGTCCTCAGGTCTCCAGTGGTCAGCACCATCAGACACAGCTGGACTCCATATTTAAGGTCTGTCATTCACTAAAGTTTGGAAATGTTCAGATGAACGAGAGCTTGTTCCACACAGATCTGACACTGAGTGCATTTGTGCTGTTTATAATGTGTCTGTTCAGCTTCTGGAGGAGGACATCTTCACTTTGGTCCAGAAGGAGCTGAAGAAGCTCCACAAGGTTCTGAGTACAGATGACCCAGAAGGCTTAGATCCTGTGGAGGATGAGGATGAAGAGCAGAGGAGCTGCAGTGAGGCTGTTCTGAAGATCACACTGAACTTCCTGAGGAGGATGAAGCAGAAGGAGCTGGCTGAGCGTCTGTGGAGCAGTAGGACCATTTAACACATTTAACAAGCTGCTCACAGTCATTTTATCTTCTCTGAGACTCAGGTCTGTGTCTGTGTCTTCATTCAGGGAGTTATTCTGGAGTTTGTCAGCGTAACCTGAAGTCTGACCTGCAGCAGAAGTTTGAGTGTGTGTTTGAGGGCATCGCTAAAGCAGGAAACTCCACCCTTCTGAATGAGATCTACACAGAGCTCTACATCACAGAGGGAGGGTCTTCAGAGGTCAACCAGGAACATGAGGTCAGACACATGGAAACAGCCTCCAGGACTCCAGGCCCAGCAGAGACGTCCATCACATGTGAAGACATGTTTAAAGGCCCAGCTCACACACATGGAGCCATCAGAACAGTGCTGACAAAGGGAGTGGCTGGCATCGGGAAAACAGTGCTCACTCAGAAGTTCAGTCTGGACTGGGCTAAAGGTGAAGCCAACCAGGACATACAGCTGCTGTTCCCGTTCACTTTCAGAGCGCTCAATGTGCTGAAGGACACAAGCTTCAGCTTGGTGACACTTGTTCGTCACTTCTTTAGTCAAACACGAGCAGATCTCTGCAGCTTTGAACACCTCCAGGTGCTCTTCATCTTTGACGGTCTGGACGAGTGCAGACCTCCTCTGGACTTCACCAAAACCGAGGTCCTGAGCGACCCCACAGAGTCGGCCTCAGTGCACGTGCTGCTGGTGAACCTCATCAGGGGAAGGCTGCTTCCCTCCGCTCGCCTCTGGATAACCACACGACCCGCCGCGGCCAATCAGATCCCTGCTGAGTGCGTCTCCATGGTGACAGAGGTCAGAGGGTTCGCCGACCCGCAGAAGGAGCAGTACTTCAGGAAGAGGTTCAGAGACCAGGCCGACACAATCATCTCCCACATCAAGACGTCCAGAAGCCTCCACATCATGTGCCACCTGCCGATCTTCTGCTGGATCGCTGCCGCAGTCCTGGAGCACATGTTGAGAAGCAGAGCGAGAGGAGAGCTGCCCAAGACCCTGACTCAGATGTACATCCACTTCCTGGTGGTTCAGGCCAAAGTCCAGAACATCAAGTATGAAGAAGGATCTGAGACAGACCCACACTGGAGTCCAGAGACCAGGAAGATGGTGGAGTCTCTGGGAAAAGTGGCCTTTGAGCAGCTGCAGAAAGGAAACCTGATCTTCTACGAGAGTGACCTGAGCGAGTGTGGGCTGGACGCTGCAGCGGCCTCAGTTTACTCCGGAGTGTTCACACAGGTCTTTAGAGAGGAGCCAGGCCTGTACCAGGACAAGGTCTACTGCTTCATCCACCTGAGTGTGCAGGAGTTTCTGGCTGCTCTTCACGTCCATCAGACCTTCATCCACACTGGGATCAACCTGCTGAACCCACCACAGTTCTCTGAGTGTCCTGACACTGAAGCCTTCTACCGCTCTGCTGTGGACCAGGCCTTACAGAGTCCAAACGGACACCTGGACCTGCTCCTCCGCTTCCTCCTGGGTCTTTCACTGTCGGCCAATCAGAGCCTTCTACAAGGTCTGCTGACACAGACAGGAAGTAGCTCCCAGACCAATCAGAAAACAGCTGAGTACATCAAGAAGAAGCTGAGTGAGGATGTGTCTGCAGAGAGGAGCATCAACCTGCTCCACTGTCTGAATGAACTGAATGATCGTTCTCTGGTGATGCAGGTCCAACAGGTCCTGAGTTCAGGACGTCTGTCTGAAGATGGACTGTCTCCTGCTCAGTGGTCAGCTCTGGTCTTCATCTTACTGTCATCAGAAGAAGATCTGGAGCAGTTTGAGCTGAATAAATATTGTCCTTCAGAGGAGGCTCTCCTGAGGCTGCTGCCAGTGGTCAAGGCCTCCAACAAAGCTCTGTGAGTAACCTTTGTTTAACAGAGGACGGTTTGGTTCAACTTCTGCATAAACTATGTTTTCTGTCTCCAGACTGAGCGGCTGTGACCTGTCAGAGAGAAGCTGTGAAGCTCTGTCCTCAGTCCTCAGCTCCCAGTCCTCTAGTCTGACAGTCCTGGACCTCAGTCACAACCACCTGAAGGACTCAGGGCTGAAGATGTTGTGTGTTGGACTGAAGAGTCCTCAGTGTAAACTGGAACAGCTCAGGTCAGAATTATACAGACATTTTTTACCCTCATATTTTGTTTTATTCCTGTTTGAAGACAGTCCAGACGAACCCAGGTTTATGTCACACTAAAAAAGTTTATTTCCTAATATTCCGGCTCTTTGTTGATCATTTGTATAAAACATGAAATGAAGAACTAACTGTGCATCATTAAAAAGTGTCACTACAACAGCCAGGAAACAAATCATGTTTTTGATGTCATAAATACTGCAGATTAGTTTCTTTTCAGATCAGTTGTGGAGATTGGCAGTGAAAGGACGTATCTGAACTTGTCAGTTGTGTTCTGAGTTCTTCTCTCATGAGCTCCTGTCTCCTCCTCCAGACTGAGCGGCTGTGACCTGTCAGAGAGAAGCTGTGAAGCTCTGTCCTCAGTCCTCAGCTCCCAGTCCTCTAGTCTGACAGTCCTGGACCTCAGTCACAACCACCTGAAGGACTCAGGGCTGAAGATGTTGTGTGTTGGACTGAAGAGTCCTCAGTGTAAACTGGAACAGCTCAGGTCAGAGGGGTTCATATTCTTCACTATTATTCCAGAACCTGTTGGTATTTGCATTGGAAAAGAACATTTGATAAAGTCCCATAAAGATCTGGGACTTGTTGTTTGTCTCATTTGGGTTGAATGTTCCTCATGAATGTTCCTGATTCCAATAATCTGTGTCCTCAGACTGTCAGGGTGTCTGCTCTCAGAGGAAGGCTGTGCTTCTCTGGCCTCAGCTCTGAGGTCCAACCCCTCCCATCTGATAGAACTGGACCTCAGCTACAACCATCCAGGAGACACAGGAGTAAAGCTCCTGTGTGCTCTACAGGAGGAGCCCCACTGCACACTGGACACTCTCAGGTATGGACCACTTTACTGTGGACACAAAGACACTTTCAGCAAACAGGAAAACAGGATTTTACTAAGAATCCAAGTGACTTAAAGTGTCTTTTCCTCTCATCACAAACATGAGAACTGTCCATTCAGCACCAAAAGGCCTTCATGCCCCATGTGCTGTATGAGCCAGTGCCTGATGCTGAGTGTGAATGTGGTGTATTCATCATTCTCAGGCTCAGCTCCACATAGTCACACAGATCAATAGAAAACCTTAGAGCTGTGAGCTGCATTAAAGGGCCAAATGACACCATTTTCTGACCTGTTCTCATGTCGTTTCCTCATCACAAACACTCCTGGACTTGGCTTTTGTTTCATTCTCACATGTTTAACTCACAAACCTGCACATTTAGGCTGAGCTCTTTTTATTCTATATTCTTCTGCTCCTGTTTCTCACGCTGATGTTTCAGGAGTCACACCTCGGGACGTTACGACTTCAGGCTCTTTTGTTTCAGCTCCGTTCGGTCTCAGGACCCAAACCCCTTTTGTGTGAAATGATCTGAGTGTGTTTAAAGTGCAGCTGTAATCACACAGTGTGACAGACACGTGTTTCAGACTCACGTTTCAGACTCATGTTTCAGACTCATGTTTCAGACTCATGTTTCAGACTCATGTTTCAGACTCATGTTTCAGACTCATGTCGTGTGTTTCAGACTCATGTCGTGTGTTTCAGACTCATGTCGTGTGTTTCAGACTCATGTCGTGTGTTTCAGACTCATGTTTCAGACTCATGTCGTGTGTTTCAGACTCATGTCGTGTGTTTCAGACTCATGTCGTGTGTTTCAGACTCATGTCGTGTGTTTCAGACTCATGTCGTGTGTTTCAGACTCATGTCGTGTGTTTCAGACTCATGTCGTGTGTTTCAGACTCATGTCGTGTGTTTCAGACTCATGTCGTGTGTTTCAGACTCATGTCGTGTGTTTCAGACTCATGTTTCAGACTCATGTCGTGTGTTTCAGACTCATGTTTCAGACTCATGTCGTGTGTTTCAGACTCATGTCGTGTGTTTCAGACTCATGTTTCAGACTCATGTCGTGTGTTTCAGACTCATGTCGTGTGTTTCAGACTCATGTCGTGTGTTTCAGACTCGTGTCGTGTGTTTCAGACTCATGTCGTGTGTTTCAGACTCATGTCGTGTGTTTCAGACTCATGTCGTGTGTTTCAGACTCGTGTCGTGTGTTTCAGACTCGTGTCGTGTGTTTCAGACTCATGTCGTGTGTTTCAGACTCATGTCGTGTGTTTCAGACTCATGTCGTGTGTTTCAGACTCGTGTCGTGTGTTTCAGACTCATGTCGTGTGTTTCAGACTCATGTCGTGTGTTTCAGACTCATGTCGTGTGTTTCAGACTCATGTCGTGTGTTTCAGACTCATGTTTCAGACTCATGTCGTGTGTTTCAGACTCATGTCGTGTGTTTCAGACTCATGTTTCAGACTCATGTCGTGTGTTTCAGACTCATGTTTCAGACTCATGTCGTGTGTTTCAGACTCATGTTTCAGACTCATGTCGTGTGTTTCAGACTCATGTTTCAGACTCATGTCGTGTGTTTCAGACTCATGTCGTGTGTTTCAGACTCGTGTTTCAGACTCATGTCGTGTGTTTCAGACTCATGTCGTGTGTTTCAGACTCGCGTTTCAGACTCATGTTTCAGACTCATGTCGTGTGTTTCAGACTCATGTCGTGTGTTTCAGACTCATGTCGTGTGTTTCAGACTCATGTCGTGTGTTTCAGACTCATGTTTCAGACTCATGTCGTGTGTTTCAGACTCATGTCGTGTGTTTCAGACTCATGTTTCAGACTCATGTCGTGTGTTTCAGACTCATGTCGTGTGTTTCAGACTCATGTCGTGTGTTTCAGACTCATGTTTCAGACTCATGTCGTGTGTTTCAGACTCATGTCGTGTGTTTCAGACTCATGTTTCAGACTCATGTCGTGTGTTTCAGACTCATGTCGTGTGTTTCAGACTCATGTCGTGTGTTTCAGACTCATGTTGTGTGTTTCAGACTCATGTCGTGTGTTTCAGACTCATGTCGTGTGTTTCAGACTCATGTTTCAGACTCATGTCGTGTGTTTCAGACTCATGTTTCAGACTCATGTCGTGTGTTTCAGACTCATGTCGTGTGTTTCAGACTCATGTTTCAGACTCATGTCGTGTGTTTCAGACTGAAGCCTGCTGGAGCTCAGTGGTTAACACCAGGACTCAGAAAGTGTAAGTGTTTCAGTTTTTCTCCGTTGGTTTGGCTCATTTCTTCAAACACAAATGACATTCTTAAAACGATCAGATGCTTTGGCCAAACACTGTGACACTTCTGCACAACATTACAGCTCACGAGCAAAAGCTCAGATCTCTCCCAAAACTGTTCACACCAGCTTCAAAACCAGATTCCTTTCCCGTGGAAAGAGTCGCTTCCATCAGAATGTCAAAGATCCTTCTCAGTTGCTTTGGCTCATTTGCATCATTCACTTGGTGCTTTTGCCAAAATAACCTGGATGGTTGAGCACAACACCATGGATCACCTGCAGAAGCTCCGATCTCTCCCAAAACACTTTACCCACGGGTCAAAACTAAACTCCTTCCTCATGGAAATAGTCAGAGCCCAAAATGCAGCGTCTCTTTGGCCTCGTGTCAGCGCTGCCAGTCAAACGCCTCCATGTTTAGTCACTATGGCAACAGAGGCCAACAGAAAACAATTATGGAGAAACGAGAAACAAAGGATTTCACTGTAAGAGCAAGAGCCAAAGAACCACACACACTGAGAATAAGAATGCACCACACACACACTGAGAATAAGAATGCACCACACACACACTGAGAATAAGAATGCACCACACACACACTGAGAATAAGAATGCACCACACACACACTGAGAATAAGAATGCACCACACACACACTGATAATAAGAATGCACCGCACACACACTGATAATAAGAATGCACCACACACACACTGATAATAAGAATGCACCACACACACACACTGATAATAAGAATGCACCACACACACTGATAATAAGAATGCACCACACACACACACTGATAATAAGAATGCACCACACACACACTGATAATAAGAATGCACCACACACACACTGAGAATAAGAATGCACCACACACACACTGAGAATAAGAATGCACCACACACACACTGATAATAAGAATGCACCACACACACACTGATAATAAGAATGCACCACACACACACTGAGAATAAGAATGCACCACACACACACACTGATAATAAGAATGCACCACACACACACTGATAATAAGAATGCACCACACACACACTGAGAATAAGAATGCACCACACACACACTGATAATAAGAATGCACCACACACACTGATAATAAGAATGCACCACACACACACACTGATAATAAGAATGCACCACACACACACTGATAATAAGAATGCACCACACACACACTGATAATAAGAATGCACCACACACACTGATAATAAGAATGCACCACACACACTGATAATAAGAATGCACCACACACACACTGATAATAAGAATGCACCGCACACACACTGATAATAAGAATGCACCGCGCACACACTGATAATAAGAATGCACCGCGCACACACTGATAATAAGAATGCACCGCGCACACACTGATAATAAGAATGCACCACACACACTGATAATAAGAATGCACCACACACACTGATAATAAGAATGCACCACACACACACACTGATAATAACAATGCACCACACACACTGATAATAAGAATGCACCACACACACACTGATAATAAGAATGCACCACACACACACTGATAATAAGAATGCACCACACACACACTGAGAATAAGAATGCACCTCACACACACTGATAATAATAAAGACCCTCACACACACTGATAATAAGAATGCACCACACACACACTGATAATAAGAATGCACCACACACACACTGATAATAAGAATGCACCGCACACACACTGATAATAAGAATGCACCACACACACACTGAGAATAAGAATGCACCACACACACACTGAGAATAAGAATGCACCACACACACACTGAGAATAAGAATGCACCGCACACACACTGATAATAAGAATGCACCACACACACTGATAATAAGAATGCACCACACACACACTGATAATAAGAATGCACCACACACACACTGATAATAAGAATGCACCGCACACACACTGATAATAAGAATGCACCGCACACACACTGATAATAAGAATGCACCACACACACACTGATAATAAGAATGCACGGCACACACACTGATAATAAGAATGCACCACACACACACTGATAATAAGAATGCACCACACACACACTGATAATAAGAATGCACCACACACACTGATAATAAGAATGCACCACACACACACTGATAATAAGAATGCACCACACACACACTGATAATAAGAATGCACCACACACACACTGATAATAAGAATGCACCACACACACACTGATAATAAGAATGCACCACACACACACTGATAATAAGAATGCACCACACACACACTGATAATAAGAATGCACCACACACACACTGATAATAAGAATGCACCACACACACACTGATAATAAGAATGCACCACACACACACTGATAATAAGAATGCCCCGCACACACACTGATAATAAGAATGCCCCGCACACACACTGATAATAAGAATGCACCGCACACACACTGATAATAAGAATGCACCGCACACACTGATAATAAGAATGCACCACACACACACTGATAATAAGAATGCACCACACACACACTGATAATAAGAATGCACCACACACACACTGATAATAAGAATGCACCACACACACACTGATAATAAGAATGCACCACACACACACTGATAATAAGAATGCACCACACACACACACTGATAATAAGAATGCACCGCACACACACTGATAATAAGAATGAACAACACACACACACACACACTGATAATAAGAATGGACCACACACACACACTGATAATAAGAATGCACCACACACACACACTGATAATAAGAATGCACCGCACACACACTGATAATAAGAATGCACCGCACACACACTGATAATAAGAATGCACCGCACACACACTGATAATAAGAATGCACCGCACACACACTGATAATAAGAATGCACCGCGCACACACGGATAATAAGAATGCACCGCGCACACACGGATAATAAGAATGCACCGCACACACACTGATAATAAGAATGCACCGCACACACACTGATAATAAGAATGCACCACACACACACTGATAATAAGAATGCACCACACACACACTGATAATAAGAATGCACCACACACACACTGAGAATAAGAATGCACCACACACACACTGATAATAAGAATGCACCACACACACACTGATAATAAGAATGCACCGCACACACACACTGATAATAAGAATGCACCGCACACACACACTGATAATAAGAATGCACCACACACACACTGATAATAAGAATGCACCACACACACACGGATAATAAGAATGCACCGCACACACACGGATAATACGAATGCACCACATACACACGGATAATAAGAATGCACCGCACACACACTGATAATAAGAATGCACCACACACACACTGATAATAAGAATGCACCGCACACACACTGATAATAAGAATGCACCGCACACACACTGATAATAAGAATGCACCACACACACACTGATAATAAGAATGCACCACACACACACTGATAATAAGAATGCACCACACACACACTGATAATAAGAATGCACCACACACACACTGATAATAAGAATGCACCACACACACACTGATAATAAGAATGCACCACACACACTGATAATAAGAATGCACCACACACACACTGATAATAAGAATGCACCACACACACACTGATAATAAGAATGCACCACACACACACTGATAATAAGAATGCACCACACACACACTGATAATAAGAATGCACCGCACACACACTGATAATAAGAATGCACCGCACACACACTGATAATAAGAATGCACCGCACACACACTGATAATAAGAATGCACCACACACACACTGATAATAAGAATGCACCACATACACACTGATAATACGAATGCACCGCACACACACTGATAATAAGAATGCACCGCACACACACACTGATAATAAGAATGCACCACACACACACTGATAATAAGAATGCACCACACACACACTGATAATAAGAATGCACCACACACACACGGATAAGAAGAATGCACCACACACACACTGATAATAAGAATGCACCACACACTGAAAATAAGAATGCACCACACACACTGATAATAAGAATGCACCACACACACACTGATAATAAGAATGCACCGCACACACACTGATAATAAGAATGCACCGCACACACACTGATAATAAGAATGCACCGCACACACACTGATAATAAGAATGCACCACACACACACTGATAATAAGAATGCACCACACACACACTGATAATAAGAATGCACCACACACACACTGATAATAAGAATGCACCACACACACTGATAATAAGAATGCACCACACACACACTGATAATAAGAATGCACCACACACACACTGATGATAAGAATGCACCACACACACACTGATAATAAGAATGCACCACACACACACACGCTGATAATAAGAATGCACCACAAACACACTGATAATGAGAATGCACCACACACACTGATAATAAGAATGCACCACACACACTGATAATAAGAATGCACCACACACACACTGATAATAAGAATGCACCGCACACACACTGATAATAAGAATGCACCACACACACACTGATAATAAGAATGCACCACACACACTGATAATAAGAATGCACCACACACACACTGATAATAAGAATGCACCACACACACACTTATAATAATAAATCACCACACACACTGATAATAAGAATGCACCACACACACACTGATAATAAGAATGCACCACACACACTGATAATAAGAATGCACCACACACACTGATAATAAGAATGCACCACACACACACTGATAATAAGAATAAAGTCACTTCCAGACATTAGAGAACGTAAAAAGAAAATGTCGACAGTTTTCTGTACATGTAGGAAATATAACCACACATAACAAAAGAAAAATAATCTCTATCCTCCAGTGCGGCTACAGAAACACGCTGTGGTTTCCCTCTATGGGATAAATGTCCTGCCATAAATATTTTGGACTTGTAAAACGGTCGTGCATGTGAAATAAAGTTTAGCAGCTGTAAAAAACAATCTGTGCAAATACAAAATATTTCTATGGTACAAAAGTCATGTGTGAAGTAGTTTTGCGTGTGTGTTATTATTCTGAGCCTGTGCAAATCATTTTTGTATCTGCACAATTCATTAGTGACCTCTGGTGTTCAGATACAGAACTGCACCTACAGCAAAACTCCAACACAAACACAAAACTGTTCTGTGCGCAGACCAAATCTTTTTGTCAGGGTTTTCTCGTGCCAGAAAACAATCAGCAGCACGTCACAAACTGTGGCCATAGATGTGAATCCAATCAGCACAGAGCACTGACGTCATCAGCAGACGACATCACGCAGGAGTCAGGCGCAGTGAACACTGAAGACCAGGAAATGGAGGATTCTCAAGTGAACTCGCTTGTTACAGTTGATATGAATGAAGAAGCTGTGATGTGCTTCACACATCGAGCGGGTTCATGCAGGACACTTCTTCAAGGATGTGCTCAAACTTGGCCATGTTTCCATAGGCTACGTCCTGAACCAGAAAGACACTTTTCCAAACGAGCTTAGCCACAAATGTCTGAATATATAAAAACACAACAGGAGTAAAGTGTGGGGCCTATTCACACCCTCCTTATGGTTCTCCTTAAAAACACAAACTGAACACACACCTGGACAAACCTGAGGCAGGAGGTGAGTGTGTGTGTGTGTCTGAAGGGGGAGCGGCTCAGCACAGAGAGGTGAGTGTGTGTGTGTGTCTGAAGGGGGAGCGGCTCAGCACAGAGGTGAGTGTGTGTGTGTGTCTGAAGGGCGAGCGGCTCAGCACACAGAGGTGAGTGTGTGTGTGTGTCTGAAGGGGGAGCGGCTCAGCACACAGAGGTGAGTGTGTGTGTGTGTCTGAAGGGGGAGCGGCTCAGCACAGAGAGGTGAGTGTGTGTGTGTGTCTGAAGGGGGAGCGGCTCAGCACACAGAGGTGAGTGTGTGTGTGTGTCTGAAGGGGGAGCGGCTCAGTAATACCCCAGAGAAGTAAATACCCCCTCTTTAATAATAATAATAATAATAATAATAATAATAATAATAATAGTAATGTTTTTACTCCAACAAATCGGAGCCAAACACAAGAGGAAGGATGAAGAAATAAAAGAAGAATAAAAACACTGAACAAATGGAGCCGTGTGGTGCAGAATTAAACGTGTGTCTCATGTTGACAGTGGACAGGGGACTAACTGCTGCTGTGTTGTGTCTTCTCTCCATCAGATTTCTGTGATCTCACTCTGGATCCAAACACAGCTCACAGAAAACTCCAACTGTCCAACAACAAGAAGGTGACATGTGTGAGACAGAAGCAGCCGTATCCAGATCATCAGGACAGATTTGATCACTATACTCAGATTCTGTGTTCCTCTGGTCTGACTGGTCTCTGTTACTGGGAGGTCCAGTGGAGTGGAGGGGTTCATATATCAGTGTCTGACAGAAGAATCAGAAGGAAAGGAGACGGTGATGACAGTGGGTTTGGATACAATGATCAGTCCTGGAGTCTGTGCTGTTCTATGTATGGATTCTCTGTTCGTCATAATAACAAACGAACCCTCCTCCCTCAGCCCAGGTCCTCCTCTTCTGGGACAGTGGCAGTGTTTGTGGACTGTCCTGCTCACTCTGTGTCCTTCTACACAGTCTCCTCTGACCAACTGACCCACCTCCACACCTTCAGCACCACATCCACTCACACTCTGATCCCTGGGTTTGGGCTCTGGTATAATGGCTCCTCAGTGTCTCTGAGCTCCACAGACTCACTCTCCTCAGTGTCTCTGTGAGCTCCACAGACTCACTCTCCTCAGTGTCTCTGAGCTCCACAGACTCACTCTCCTCAGTGTCTCTGAGCTCCACAGACTCACTCTCCTCAGTGTCTCTGTGAGCTCCACAGACTCACTCTCCTCAGTGTCTCTGTGAGCTCCACAGACTCACTCTCCTCAGTGTCTCTGAGCTCCACAGACTCACTCTCCTCAGTGTCTCTGAGCTCCACAGACTCACTCTCCTCAGTGTCTCTGAGCTCCACAGACTCACTCTCCTCAGTGTCTCTGTGAGCTCCACAGACTCACTCTCCTCAGTGTCTCTGAGCTCCACAGACTCACTCTCCTCAGTGTCTCTGTGAGCTCCACAGACTCACTCTCCTCAGTGTCTCTGAGCTCCACAGAGTCACTCTCCTCAGTGTCTCTGTGAGCTCCACAGACTCACTCTCCTCAGTGTCTCTGAGCTCCACAGACTCACTCTCCTCAGTGTCTCTGAGCTCCACAGACTCACTCTCCTCAGTGTCTCTGTGAGCTCCACAGACTCACTCTCCTCAGTGTCTCTGAGCTCCACAGACTCACTCTCCTCAGTGTCTCTGTGAGCTCCACAGACTCACTCTCCTCAGTGTCTCTGTGAGCTCCACAGACTCACTCTCCTCAGTGTCTCTCTGAGCTCCACAGACTCACTCTCCTCAGTGTCTCTGAGCTCCACAGACTCACTCTCCTCAGTGTCTCTGTGAGCTCCACAGACTCACTCTCCTCAGTGTCTCTGTGAGCTCCACAGACTCACTCTCCTCAGTGTCTCTGTGAGCTCCACAGACTCACTCTCCTCAGTGTCTCTGAGCTCCACAGACTCACTCTCCTCAGTGTCTCTGTGAGCTCCACAGACTCACTCTCCTCAGTGTCTCTGTGAGCTCCACAGACTCACTCTCCTCAGTGTCTCTCTGAGCTCCACAGACTCACTCTCCTCTGTGTCTGTGAGCTCCACAGACTCACTCTCCTCAGTGTCTCTGTGAGCTCCACAGACTCACTCTCCTCAGTGTCTCTGAGCTCCACAGACTCACTCTCCACAGTGTCTCTGAGCTCCACAGAGTCACTCTCCTCAGTGTCTGTGAGCTCCACAGACTCACTCTCCTCAGTGTCTCTCTGAGCTCCACAGACTCACTCTCCTCAGTGTCTGTGAGCTCCACAGACTCACTCTCCTCAGTGTCTCTGAGCTCCACAGACTCACTCTCCTCAGTGTCTCTGAGCTCCACAGACTCACTCTCCTCAGTGTCTCTGAGCTCCACAGACTCACTCTCCTCAGTGTCTCTCTGAGCTCCACAGACTCACTCTCCTCAGTGTCTCTGTGAGCTCCACAGACTCACTCTCCTCAGTGTCTCTGTGAGCTCCACAGACTCACTCTCCTCAGTGTCTCTGTGAGCTCCACAGACTCACTCTCTTCGCTGTGAAACAGTCCAACATTTTTCACATGTTTTTCCATCGTTAAACACAAATCTGGATGTTAATTGTGGAGCTGGACAGAAAAAGCAGCAGACGTGAGGCTCACTTCAGTGTGTGGAGGAAGAGAAATGTCTGGGGTGACAGATGTGTGTGGGTGGCTTTGGGGATGGGGCACAGTTGCTTCAGTAAATCACACTCCTTGATTCCAGACGACTTTTCAGTTGTTTTCATGTTTGCAGTGGAGAAACTCCACAACAGGACGTAACATGTGAATTATAATATGAAGGTAAATAGAATCTGCTCCTCAAATGCACCTTTTTAATGAGTCTAAAGTGAAGTTTTAGATCTTCCTCCACATTAGAACCATGTTCCTCATCACAAACCTGCCTGAAGAGGTATGAGACTCCTCCATGTTTGAGTCATCTAGAGATCTCTCCCGGGCCCTGTTCAAACCCTCCTTACGGTGAGCAGTACGAGCCTGTAGGAGAAAATAGCTCAGCCACACTGTCAGCGGGAAGGGCATCTGATGTGTGGAATGACCTTCAGCAAACTGTTGAAGTTTAGTCGTAGGAGAAGTTCAGTTTGTCCACTGGACAAAAGTTTATTTGATCGAACCCGTTTCTCGGCTCGTCCGAGCTGCTTCTTCAGTTCTGGTCAGACGCTGGAGGACACGGCCTTAAACCTGCCTGAAGGGAGGAGCTACGATGAAACGCCTCTGGAACTAACACCCTCCATGTTTAGTCGTAGTAGTTTATTGGGTCATTACGTTCAGAATCCAAAGGTACAGCTTGATTAAGGTTGTACATGTTTTGTGATGAGTGAAAGGGTTTAGGCTGAAGTCAAATGTACTTATAATGCCGAACCCTGTTTAGGAATAAACAAGAAGTCCAAGAAAAGCAGCAGATCCACTGCAAACACTTTGCAGCTCTTCAACATATGACTAAATATAAAAGAAGTGAACAAACCAACAAACCAAAGCAAACCAAAGCCATGTGCAGGGATCATTCATTTGCTCTGGAATGTTCCAAAAGTCATGTCTTATCACTTTTTTAAAGCCTGGATTGTGTTTGAACTTTTGAATCTGTCATCAGGGTTGTTCCATAAACTAACCCCTCTGACAGAAACAAAATTAGGTTTTTGATGAGTTCTTGTCTTTCTTGTTTTGAATATACCTGATCTTCTGAGACGGTATTGACTTTGTCTCTGTTCAAATCACATTTGTAAACTAGGAGGGAGCATCTGGTTATCAGCCTTATACATGACTACGGCTGGACTCAAACCCACAAGATCAACTATTTCACTACTTTTACCTTCACAACAAGAGGATTTGTTGGTGTGAGATCGTCTGCTCCATTAACTATTCTAACAACTTTGATTTTGCAGGTGTATGTTACCAATTAATTTGTGTAAATAAATTAAATAAAGCCATGGAAGCTGTGCATTCATCAGATTTCAAGGTTTTTATTCCAAAATAAAACCATTCGGTTTCTTTTAGTGTTGAATCCGTCCCTGCTTTAGAAAAGACTCGTTCACTCGAACACTGGTTCTGCAGGTTTGCACAGACACTTTTCTGACACTTTGTATAAAGGAGGAAAAATAACTGGCCTCTTTCCTATAGAGAAGTGGCTCCGCGGTGCCGGGAATAAACGGCTCTTGAAATATTTTCCCACTTCATCTGTGGCGTCTGCAGTTCTGCTGTGGGTGGTGCTTTTGTTTTTCACTTTTTGGTCAAATAGACCAAAGACTCTTCTGCTGTGGAGGATGATGATGATGGAGGTGATGATGCTGCTGCCAGTGACATTTGAGGTTCTACAAAATAATGACATGAAATTAAAAAGGGTTCACAAGAAATGGTGACAAAATATGAGCTCTAAAGATGTTTTAATTAGAGCCCGACCGATATATCGGCCGATATAATCGGCCGATATAATCGGCCAGCTGATCGATATATTGATATTTAGATGTATATTTTTTGCTTTTTTCCTCCGCTACCACAGCCACGTATCGAGCCCTGCTAATGAAGCACTGGTGTTACTTGTCCAGCAGATGGCGCTATTTGTTGTCATGTAGCACGTGTTTTCTGGGGTCACATTATTGAATGCGCGATGCAAGCGCCGCCCCAACACTGAAGCTGGGGGCAGAAGAGCAGAGCTCCGGAAAGTGCATCTGTTTGTCAAGGGTAAGTTTGGTCTATGAAATAAACAATCACAACGTTTTCATTCTTGAACTGCGCATTATTGAGTGAGTCGTGGTCACGCTGTGCTGTAAGTCACAGCTAAAGTTACAGTAACCCAGCATAATTAGGTCACCTGGACAAAACTTTCTCTTGCCAAAGCTGCAATAGCTGCGATTGTGCAGAACATTTATATTGATATGTTCAGTGAAATATGCGGCTCAGGTAACTGCAGGTTTAGAATCTGCTCCAAATCTGTGGAAATGACCAGATCACTTCAGTGGCTCATGAACAGCCGCACACATAAACTGTGTGAATCTGACTGGAGTTCGTGAGTCCGAGTGCACGTGTGGGGAAAAAGATGGCCGCCGGAGGGACGGGTGCTATCACAGCGCTCTTGGTCTATTGCTTGTTCGCAAATTTAATAAATCTGAAACAAGTCGATCCACCTCGAAGATTTGGAAACATATTTCCTTATCTTAACCGAAACGACAACCCGTCTAAAAATGAGGAACCCGACTACAAACAAACTGTCAATAACGAACTGGCAAAAGCCCAGACTACGGAAAATACACACTGGCTGTGATCCTTGTAGATCCATCGCTATTCAAGAAGTCAACCAAGACGACTAAAACAACACCACCTTCTTCCTCTCCCTCACCACCACTGGACTCATTATTATATTATGTCTGATGTTATCTGGGGACATCCACCCGTGCCCAGGCCCACACCACAGGACGCCGGGAGACGCCATCACAACACCTGAGAACACAGGCGGCTCTCCGATCTTACACGTATGCTCACCAGTTACATCGTGGTGTCCATCGGAGCAACATGTTAATCCTCGACTTCTCCTGTGTCCAATGTCACCCGTGCCCGGACCGGCGGCCCTCGACGAGGTCGCGCCTACGGCTATCAGCCTAGCAGTCGAGCGGCCACCATCTCCCCCATCGGGAGGCTAACCTGGGCAGCGGCTACCAGCGGACCGGAGGCTCTCGACGAGGTCGCGCCTACGGCCAGCAGCTTAGCAGATGAACCACGGCCAAGTAAGACACAACAAAATTCATCCGACCTACAAAAGGTAGAAACTAGGAATCCAGTCTTTAAAAACACCGTACATGCAAGCTTTTTCAAACACTTAATCAAGAATAATCTGGGACCCTAGTCTCAAACAAAAGGACTGTTGTGTGGACATCTGAATGCTGGAAGTATCTGCAACAAACGTGAGCAGCTTGAACACCTCAGACGAGTCCAACATCGACTGCCTCGGTATATCTGAGTCTTGGCTAAAACAAACATCAGCAGAGGCTCTAATAACAATGCCGGGGTATCATGTGTTCAGAAAAGACAGAGAGAGGAGCAAAGGTGGGGGAAGAACACCCTGAAATGTAAAAAACTAGACTGGCCTAATGACACTGAATTTGACCTACTTGGTGTTGAAATGACATCATCAAAGGAAATGTCACTGATTCTAATTTGCTTCTATCGACGCCCCTCTGCCAAAGGAGACTTTTACGACCAACTAAAACACATGCTGACCATATGTGGCCAAAACAAAGAGATAATTATGATAGGGGATTTTAACATAAAGTGGGACGATAAACACACTCGGAAAACTCTCAAACGCACCACAGACTATTTTAATCTAGAACAATTAATAGAGAAACCCACCAGACTAACAAACAAATCTCAGACAAGGATAGACCTCCTGTTCACTAATAAGCCTGACAGAATCGCTAAGACCTTCAACTTTCTGACCGGCTCATCAGACCATAATATAATTCTTTTTTCTAGAAAGCTCCCAAAACAACGATACCTAAATTCAGGCAATGCCGCTCCTTCAAACATTATACCAAAGAACCAAACACAAAACATAAATGACGCTCTGAAAATGGTAAATTGGGAGGAGACTCTGTCGTCAAAAAACATAGAGACAAGCTCCAAATCCTTTCTCCGAAAAATTAATGAGGTAATGTCTGTCTTTGTCACCAGGGGGCGTCACAGAACTAAAAAGGACCATCACTTACCATGGATCGACCAAAACTGCAGAAACCTTTTAAAATCAAGAGATGCTCTACTTAAACAATATCTAAAATCCAGGATGTACAGATAGACAAAACTTCACACACGCTCACAATAAAGTTATACAAACCCTTAGAAAAGCCAAAGCTCATTTTTTCGTCTCCTTAATAGAGAATGCAAAAGGCAATGGACAAAAAACATGGCAAACTCTAAAACTACTAAGTAAACAAAAAAAAGATGAGAAAAGAGCCTTTGAACTAGTTATAAATAACACCTCAGTAAAGGATCCCATGACAGTGGCAAACATCTTCAGTAATTACTCTGTAGACAGTATATCCGAAATCTCAAGTCTTTTCACTGTCCCCACCCGTTATCCACCATTAAACGAGGATCAGCCTGTTTTTCAGCTGCAAGAAATAAATGAGTCGGCAGTAACGAAAATCATTGCAGCCCTCAAAACCTCGAAGGCTAGAGATGTTAACGGTATTGACACTAACTTTTTAAAAACCCATTCAAATGCCTTGGTAAAACCCATCACACTTATGATAAATCAGTCCATCAGTCAAAAAACATTTCCATTGTCCTGGAAAGAGGCCACCGTAACTCCCATCTATAAATCTGGGTCCAAAACACAGGGAGCCAACTATCGGCCAATTAGCATTCTGCCTCTAGCATCCAAAGTAGCCGAAAAATGGAGAGCAAACCAACTAATGGAACATCTCAACAATGGCCACACCCCACTGCATCAGATGCAGTTCGGGTTCTGGGCTAACCATAGCACTGAGACAGCTAACTGTTTCTTTGTGGAAAACATTAAACATCTCCTGGATAACAGTTCATGTGTAGGATCTGTGTTCTTAGACCTTAAAAAAGCATTTGACACCGTCAACCATCAGGTTCTTTTAGCTAAGCTCACATACTTTAACTTTTCCGCAGACGCTACACTTTGGTTTCAATCCGACCTATCAAATAGAAAGCAGTGTGTTTCCATAGACGGTGTCACATCTCCTTATCTTAATAGTAATATCGGCATGCCTCAGGGATCTACTCTTGCCCCCTTATTGTTCTCTCTGTACATACACGACCTCCCGGATGTGTGCCCCCAACTTAATATGCAAATGTACACAGATGATGTGGTGATCTACACACAGGGAAAAGAGGAGAAAACAGCCACAGACCTCACAAACACATTAAACAAGACAGACAACTGGCTAAAACAAAACTGTCTTATGCTCAAAAAAAAAACTGTCTGCATGATGTTTACCAAACGACCAAAACCGAGAAGCAGGTCCTTTGTTTTTCTGGAGGGAGATGAAGTGGAGCTGGTGTCAGTTTACAGACCTCAGAGTGTCCGACTCCAACCTGACATTCAAAAAACAAATAAAAAAGGATCCAATACAGTCAAATCCTCCTCCACTGCAGGATACTGTCCCATATAGAAAACTGCTCCACCACATGGTCGTCTGCAGTACTGCAGGACACTGTCCCATATAGAAAACTGCTCCACCACATGGTCGTCTGCAGTACTGCAGGATACTGTCCCATATAGAAAACTGCTCCACCACATGGTCATCTGCAGTACTGCAGGACACTGTCCCATATAGAAAACTGCTCCACCACATGGTCGTCTGCAGTACTGCAGGATACTGTCCCATATAGAAAACTGCTCCACCACATGGTCGTCTGCAGTACTGCAGGATACTGTCCCATATAGAAAACTGCTCCACCACATGGTCGTCTGCCAGTACTGCAGGATACTGTCCCATATAGAAAACTGCTCCACCACATGGTCGTCTGCCAGTACTGCAGGATACTGTCCCATATAGAAAACTGCTCCACCACATGGTCGTCTGCCAGTACTGCAGGATACTGTCCCATATAGAAAACTGCTCCACCACATGGTCGTCTGCAGTACTGCAGGATACTGTCCCATATAGAAAACTGCTCCACCACATGGTCGTCTGCCAGCACCACTACACTAAAACCAACTGAACAGCTTTATAAAAAAGCCATAAAAGCATTTGATAAGAAGCCACAATCATTTCACCACTGTGCAATCCTAGGAAAGTATAGCCTTTTGATAGTTTTGATAATTTTAAAGTATTGAAAAACTGCTGTATCATTTTTAGGTCCCTGCACGAACTGGCCCCACCAGCCCTGAAAAAATACATAAAAAGAAAAAGTGAGTCTAGCACCAGATCAGCCTCTAGAGCGGATTGTGAGGGACAGTTTCGAAAAACCACCTTCGCTCAAAATGTGTCTCTATCACAGGCTCCAGCAGCTGGAACACCTCACCTGTCTCATTCAGAACCAGCACCTGTCTCATTCAGAACCAGCACCTGTCTCATTCAGAACCAGCACCTGTCTCATTCAGAACCAGCACCTGTCTCAGTCAGAACCAGCACCTGTCTCAGTCAGAACCAGCACCTGTCTCAGTCAGAGCTGCTTTCCCATTCAGGAGGCAGGATGTGATGGTTTGAATCCCCGGTCGCCAAGGAAACGGCGCGGTGGCAGGGGGCGCCTGCTTTCCCATTGAAAAGGCAGGATGCGATGGTTTGAATCCCCGGTCGCCAAGGAAACGGCGCGGTGGCAGGGGGCGCCTGCTTTCCCATTGAGGAGGCAGGATGCGATGGTTTGAATCCCCCGTCGCCAAGGAAACGGCGCGGTGGCAGGGGGTGCCTGCTTTCCCATTGAGGAGATAGGATGCGATGGTTTGAATCCCCAGTCGCCAAGGAAACGGCGCAGTCGCAGTTACTATGAAAACAGCACCAGAGAAAATGCAACATTTTGAGGACTTCTTACCATTGAAAATGTATGATATTATATTTAGAATCATTAATTACTATGGAAACGGCGCCAGAGCAAAGAGAACATGTTTTACCATTGAAAAGATATATTATGTTTTGAATCATTAATTACTATGGAAACGGCGCCAGAGCAAAGAGAACATGTTTTACCATTGAAAAGATATGATATTATGTTTTGAATCATGAATTACTATGGAAACGGAAGCAGAGCAAAGAGAACATGTTTTACTATTGAAAAGATATGATATTATGTTTTGAATCATGAATTACCATGGAAACGGCGCGAGTGTGAAGAGAACATGTTTTACCATTGAAAAGATATGATATGTTTAGAATCATGAATTACTATGGAAACGGCGCTAGAACAAAGAGAACATGTTTTACCATTGAAAAGATATATTATGTTTTGAATCATTAATTCCTATGGAAACGGCACCAGAGCAAAGAGAACATGTTTTACCATTGAAAAGATATATTATGTTTTGAATCAAGAATTACTATGGAAACGGCACCAGAGCAAAGAGAACATGTTTTACCATTGAAAAGATATGATATTATGTTTTGAATCATTAATTACTATGGAAACGGCGCCAGAGCAAAGAGAACATGTTTTACCATTGAAAAGATATATTATGTTTTGAATCAAGAATTACTATGGAAACGGCGCCAGAGCAAAGAGAACATGTTTTACCATTGAAAAGATATATGTTTAGAATCATTAATTACTTTGGAAAGCGCGCCAGAGCAAAGAGAACATATTTTAACATTGAAAAGATACATGTTTAGAATCATGAATTACTCTGGAAATGGCGCTAGAGCAAAGAGAACATGTTTTACCATTGAAAAGATATGATATTATGTTTTGAAAAATGAAAAACCATGGAAACGGCGCCAGAGCAAAGAGAACATGTTTTACCATTGAAAAGATATATTATGTTTTGAATCATGAATTACTATGGAAACGGCGCCAGAGCAAAGAGAACATGTTTTACCATTGAAAAGATATGATAATATGATTTGAATCATTAATTACTATGGAAACGTCGCCAGAGCAAAGAGAACATGTTTTAACATTGAAAAGATACATGTTTTGAAACATGAATTACTATGGAAACGGCGCCAGAGCAAAGAGAACATGTTTTACCATTGAAAAGATATGGTATTATGTTTTGAATCAAGAATTACTATGGAAACGGCGCCAGAGCAAAGAGAACATGTTTTACCATTGAAAAGATATGATTTTATGTTTAGAATCATTAATTACTATGGAAATGGCGCTAGAGCAAAGAGAACATGTTTTACCATTGAAAAGATATGATATGTTTTGAAACATGAATTACTATGGAAACGGCGCCAGAGCAAAGAGAACATGTTTTACCATTGAAAAGATATGGTATTATGTTTTGAATCAAGAATTACTATGGAAACGGCGCCAGAGCAAAGAGAACATGTTTTACCATTGAAAAGATACATGTTTTGAATCATGAATTACTATGGAAATGGCGCCAGAGCAAAGAGAACACGTTTTACCATTGAAAAGATATATGTTTTGAAACATGAATTACTATGGAAATGGCGCTAGAGCAAAGAGAACACGTTTTACCATTGAAAAGATATGATTTTATGTTTAGAATCATTAATTACTATGGAAATGGCGCTAGAGCAAAGAGAACATGTTTTACCATTGAAAAGATATGATATGTTTTGAAACATGAATTACTATGGAAACGGCGCCAGAGCAAAGAGAACATGTTTTACCATTGAAAAGATATGGTATTATGTTTTGAATCAAGAATTACTATGGAAAAGGAGCAAGAGCAAAGAGAACATGTTTTACCATTGAAAAGATATGGTATTATGTTTTGAATCAAGAATTACTATGGAAACGGCGCCAGAGCAAAGAGAACATGTTTTACCATTGAAAAGATACATGTTTTGAATCATGAATTACTATGGAAACGGCGCCAGAGCAAAGAGAACATGTTTTACCATTGAAAAGATATATTATATTTAGAATCATTAATTACTATGGAAATGGCGCTAGAGCAAAGAGAACATGTTTTACCATTGAAAAGATATTATATTATGTTTTGAAACATGAATTACTATGGAAACGGCGCCAGAGCAAAGAGAACATGTTTTACCATTGAAAAGATATGATTTTATGTTTAGAATCATTAATTACTATGGAAATGGCGCTAGAGCAAAGAGAACATGTTTTACCATTGAAAAGATATGATATGTTTAGAACCATGAATGACTATGGAAACGGCGCTAGAGCAAAGAGAACATGTTTTACCATTGAAAAGATATTTTATTATGTTTTGAATCATGAATTACTATGGAAACGGCGCCAGAGCAAAGAGAACATGTTTTACCATTGAAAAGATACATGTTTAGAATCATTAATTACTATGGAAATGGCGCTAGAGCAAAGAGAACATGTTTTACCATTGAAAAGATATGATATGTTTTGAAACATGAATTACTATGGAAATGGCACCAGAGCGAAGAGAACATGTTTTACCATTGAAAAGATATGAAATTATGTTTAGAATCATTAATTATTATGGAAACGGTGCCAGAGCAAAGAGAACATGTTTTACCATTGAAAAGATATGATATTATGTTTTGAATCATGAATGCTATGGAAACGGCGCTAGGGCAAAGAGAACATGTTTTACCATTGAAAAGATATGATATTATGTTTAGAATCATTAATTACTATGGAAATGGCACCAGAGCGAAGAGAACATGTTTTACCATTGAAAAGATATGAAATTATGTTTAGAATCATTAATTATTATGGAAACGGTGCCAGACTGAAGAGAACAATTTTACCATTGAAAAGATATGATATTATGTTTTGAATCATGAATTATTATGGAAACGGCGC
Source organism: Odontamblyopus rebecca (assembly GCA_030686955.1). NCBI lineage: Eukaryota > Metazoa > Chordata > Actinopteri > Gobiiformes > Gobiidae > Odontamblyopus > Odontamblyopus rebecca. The sequence goes on from CM060658.1 coordinate 41,809,708, forward strand.
CAGAGCAAAGAGAACATGTTTTACCATTGAAAAGATATGATATTATATTTTGAATCATTAATTACTATGGAAACGGCGCTAGAACAGCAACATCCTGGAACTTATGAAACGCAGCCAGAGGAAAAACCACAATTTGAGTAGTTTTTCCCATTCTAATGATACTGATGTAATTGTTAATTACTATGAAAACAGCACCAGAGAAAAGGCAACATTTTGAGGACTTTTTAACATTGAAAAGATATCATGTTGTATTTAGAATCATTAATTACTATGGAAACAAGCACCAGAACAAAGAGAACATTTTTTTTACCATTGAAAAGATATATGTTTTGAATCAGTAATTACTATGGAAACGGCGCCAGAGCAAAGAGAAGCAATGACATCTCCATGGAAACAAGCGAGTGGTGCCCCCTCTGACAGAAAAGTTACACAGTGCCAGGTTCCACTGTCATCACATTAAAATGGGGATTAAATGGGACTAAACACAGGCCTGAGGAAAGTCCAGTTTAACAATGATCATTGCTTCAAAACCGTGTCTTTGTTTTCCTCTGTAAAGTGAATCAGCTCTTTCCTCTCACTCTCATTTCACAGATTCCCTCTTTCAGCCTTTCTATGCTCATCTTCCTTTGCATTAGGCTCCCTGTATTTGCTACTTGCTGACCGATGGTCGGCACTTGTGAATTATTTAACTAAAGCAAATGTTATATAACACATTTCATTATGAATTGTAATAAAAGCTTATTTGATTTGTTCATTTTCCCTCCTGTAGTCGTGAGCCCTGCAAAGTGCCCAGTGAAAAAGTACAGAAAGGTACAATATTGTCTGTGCAGAATGAGACTACAGCACTGTTTCAAACGGGATGAACACTTTAAAGGTGCATTGTGTAACTTTTCCGCTTCATGTTTCTGTGGAGTCGTCGCTCTGCCTGGAATGTTCCGCAGTATGACATTAAAGCTCACATTTATTCAATTACAGGTGGTTTTATAGCTCAAAAACGGCAAGAGAAACCAACATTTTGACTGTGAGCGGGATCGCCTTTTCACAGATCTGACCTGTAATGTGGTCTGGTTTGGTCTCCATGACAGACAGAAGTATTAATAACTAAGTGATAATTCCTATGATGGTTTGGTGATTATTCAGCTGTTAGTCAGTATTTCTACACAAAAAGAGAAAAGTTTAAAGTCCTACACGGCCATAGACACAATTTCAAATATGAAGAGTTCGTATAAATGCTTTAATCACTTTTTGGTTTGTAGTAAATTACAGGTCTTGTGTCATTAGTCATCATGTGGTTGATTATGCCCGAGCAGGATTTCAAACTGTTCATCATAATCAGGAAATAAAATCATCAGAAATGTACTTCCAGAACCAGGGCTGAGTGATCACTGAGCTCCATTATTTATTTTTGTATTTTTTCCAGCGGTGATTCAAGGCAAGTTTATTTGGAGCACAGTTCGAACACAGAGTCATTCAAAGTGCTTCACGGGATAAGAAAGACAAATCACAGCACAAACACATGGAAACATAAATAATGATCAGAAAATTAACATTAAAACAGTGAAGATCTGTAATGAGTAGAAGCGGCAGTTAGATATACTTAATGCCATACTGTGGAACATTCTTTGTAACACTACAAAAAAGGCTTTTCTAGCAGAGTTAAACTGACTTGAATTAAGCAGATTCATCTTAAAAGATCAATTTTAAGATTTTTTTTTACTTAATAAGATGAGATTTTTTTTACTTGTTTCAAGATATTCCTCCTGATTTCTCTTATCTCGATATTATGACTTATTCTCAGCACTTTTTATATGAACTCAGTCCAGGTTAAGCCTCTTTAACTTCCTCCTCAAACCAATAAGGGGAAAAATCTGTCCATAAATACTTGAAACTCGTGTTTTCTGCTTAGAACAAGATGCATATTTCGTTTTGTTTTAAGAAAATTTGATAAGTCAGAATTTCTTACTGCACTGGCAGAAAATTTCACTTAAAATAGTGGATTTTTACCTCAAAATTGGTCATTTTGTCTTATTTTTTGACAGGCCTTTTTTGCAGTGACGGCAGTAACATCTCAATGGAGACGAGCTTGTAGCGGATGAAATTGTGCATCTTTTATTATCATCAACAAAACTTCGAAAGCATAAACCACAATTCCACAGACAATTTAACATCCACCTCCACAACAAGTGACTCCATTGATTTCCGTCCCTCTGTCGTATTTTTGGCAGTAAATCCATGTTTGCATTGCACATTTCTTCTCCTTCACGAGACACAAGTGAAGCGTCCGTCAGTCTGAACACACAGCGCCTCCTGCTGCTCTGACCGAAAACGCTCCGTTTCATCTGGTTCTACGGTGTCCGTTTGGGGAGTGTGACAATGACGGGACTGACAAATGCAGCAGTGGAGTCTGTGATGTCTCAGAGCCGCCGAGAGCGTCTGAAGTGAGGAGAAAGAGTTTAGATCGGAGCTGCTGTCCTCCAGAACTGTGAGAAAACGACTTACAGACACAACTAATGAGGACGGGAGATTTGAGACGGCCTCAGAGAGAGACTTCATTCTGCTGTTTAGTGTTTGAGAGAGTCCGAAACTACACGTACGAGACAAGCTGGATTCTACTGACATTTTTTAACATAATACAGTGGAGTTTGCAGAATACATGAACTTTGTTCAAATCTAGGCTCAAAACAGTTCTGTTCAGCTGTGCGTCTGACTACTACACTTTTAGTCTTCCCTTTTATTATCTACACTTTTAGTCTTCCCTTTTATTATTTATACTTTTTAATCTTCCCTTTTATTATCTGAACTTTTTAATCTTCCCTTTTATTGATTAAACATTCTAAATGACGCAAAATTGACTCCATGATATAATGTTAACTGCTCAAAAACATATCTAGAGTTGTGTTTTGATTCATTCAGACACGTTTGAAATGCTCTGTTCCACCTTGTGATGTCATGTGTGCACATGTGCAGCCTGTTTACAGAAGCTCTGATCCTTTCTTCACTTTTCTTGCTTTTTTGTACTTTTTACCTTTCTATTTGAGCACCTGCTTTTTGACATAGTTCTTAACAGCACTAGAGTAGCCGAGGGAGTTTTTTTGGCGACTTTGAGTGACCCTTAAGACTGTTTCTGACTGACACGGGGTCACAATGGCAGAGGGCGCAGGTCAAAGGCAGAGGGCGCAGGTCAAAGGCAGAGGGCGCAGGTCAAAGGCAGAGGGCGCAGGTCAAAGGCAGAGGGCGCAGGTCAAAGGCAGAGGGGCGCAGGTCAAAGGCAGAGGGCGCAGGTCAAAGGCAGAGGGCGCAGGTCAAAGGCAGAGGGCGCAGGTCAAAGGCAGAGGGCGCAGGTCAAAGGCAGAGGGCGCAGGTCAAAGGCAGAGGGGCGCAGGTCAAAGGCAGAGGGCGCAGGTCAAAGGCAGAGGGCGCAGGTCAAAGGCAGAGGGCGCAGGTCAAAGGCAGAGGGCGCAGGTCAAAGGCAGAGGGCGCAGGTCAAAGGCAGAGGGCGCAGGTCAAAGGCAGAGGGCGCAGGTCAAAGGCAGAGGGCGCAGGTCAAAGGCAGAGGGCGCAGGTCAAAGGCAGAGGGCGCAGGTCAAAGGCAGAGGGCGCAGGTCAAAGGCAGAGGGCGCAGGTCAAAGGCAGAGGGCGCAGGTCAAAGGCAGAGGGCGCAGGTCAAAGGCAGAGGGCGCAGGTCAAAGGCAGAGGGCGCAGGTCAAAGGCAGAGGGCGCAGGTCAAAGGCAGATGGGTCCAGGCAGGATTCAGCAGATCCACAGCAGGTGCTCATTCTGCCAGGGACAAAGGGAGAAGTTCAGCTCCACAGATCAGTGCAGGAAAGAGACCAGGAGTTCTGTTTTGTTTCTTTTCATTCGCACATGTTTAAAGCACGAGCCCTGCAGATTTAGGCGAGTAGAGTTCTTCTCTCAAACTGAAAACACACTATTGCACCTTGTGATGACGTGTGGAATTTCCCGTCTCTGTTGAACTAAAGGAAAAAGGAGCTGTTAACTTGAAAACTACCACTTCATGACATCACAAGGTGGAACAGAGCATTTTCAGCTTTGGAGATGTAGACAGACTCATAATTAAGTGTTACTCAAACATGCAAATGCAGCAAAACACAACTGCACAGGAGAAATGAAGGTCAATTACCGGTTCTTTTCTGTTTCAGACCTCGTTTTAATCAGCACAGTTGCTCAGTGTTAAAAGTCACTGTTCAGAAAGAATCTGTTCAGGTTCATAAATGTACATTTACAGGACAAAATCGTTCTGTATATGCAGTAAATATCTCATTTTTCAACATGGATATCAGCGCTTATAGCCCGGTTGCAGCTTGTATATCTTTAAAAAAAATAAAATAAATAAATAAAGTGGATGTGGCTCATATGCAGGTGCCTCTATAGTCCAGAAAATACAGTAATCTTCTCAAACTAAAACACCTGGTACATTACTGACAGTAACTGTGTCTCCAGCTTCTCAATAACAGACAGACTTTAAACCCATCACATGTCCTATTGTCATCTGAGGGGCAGTGTTCTTAAATCTGCTTTTGTTTACAGACTGAATTCCCAGAAAAAGACGGGCTAAACACCTCATGCACCAGCTGGAGAGACGACTGCCTCCCAGAGAGGACCTGATGCTGACGGTCACATGGAGGAGGTGGACCTGGTGGAGGTGGAGGTCCAGGCCCAGCAGAGGAAGCACCAGGGAGAGTTTACGAGGAGGACGAAGACGCCCCACAGTCAGGAGTCCAGTGCCCGACACAATGAGCCGCTCCTCTGCCCAAACTCAGAGTCAAAGAGTTTTGTGTTCCTCGTTTGAGGCTCGGACTCACTGTAAATGTTTGTTACATCTTTATTTAAGTGTGTTTTTGTCCTATTCTACTTTCTGTGACGGTAATTTCATATTTTTGGTAATAAAATGCACAATATTTACAAATGTGGTCTTAATTTATTGTCTCTTCTCAGTGTAGAACTAAAAATAAACCTGTCAGGACTTTTTACATGGCTGTAAATGAATATTAGTGGGAGTCAGTAATTAGTGGTAGTAATTCTGGTGCTGTTTTCTGGAGGTTCTGCACCTGCTTTTCTCCATGGGGATGTTAATACTTTGTCTGGAATGTTCAGCACCTTTACTCCCTCTTTATTGGTTAGTTGTGTGATTTTTTAAAACTGCTCATTGGCAGTGCAATAAAAAACTTTATTTTTCCACCACAATAGAAGGAACTCTGTCCTTTGAGATTCTGTACTTCTGTACTTTGCCCTGAAATATCTAAAAGGGAAATGCACAAATGTGGAACCTGTGTGTTTCTATTAGTGATACACCCAAGAACTGACTGGATACAATCAAACAAAAGGTCATTTTAATCATATTTTTAGCTATATATGACCTATAGAAAGTTATGATGTCATTTGAAATCCAGCAACAGCTTAGGCTGGATTTATAATATATCTATATTAGTGGTGGGCATAGATACATTTTTATATATATCTCTACATCTATATCCACACTGGTTTTGCTCCTAACGCCCTTGGGGGGGATTCGAACCCAGGACCGCCATGGGAAAGTGCAGTGACTAACCCATTGAGCTAACCAACCGCTTGGGGGTCATCCCGGACGAGGTGCTGTGTTTTGAAGGGGCACAAAACACTTCCTGCCCCGAAACCCACCAATAGCTTTAGGACACGTGGCCTGGTGATTAGCGCCAGGTGAGTGTGATTAAGTAGCACAGGTGTGTATAATTAGGCGCCCCGGTGCTCACAGGATCTGTGCAGAAGAGGAGAGCTCCACCGGGAGCTCCACCGGGAGCAGCGGATACGTGGATTTGTTTGTGACAGCAGCGCTTTGGTTTTACGCTCTTCTAACGCGCATTTACCCACAGCAACATGGACATGTGAAAGTTTATCACTGCAGCTCCAGAACAGCCAAACTCTGGAAAAGGCGCGCAGCACGTCCAGCGCCATGCTACGGGACTACGGAGACGGTGCAGCGGCGGGGCTACGGAGACGGTGCAACGGCGGGGCTACGGAGACGGTGCAGCGCGTCCAGATCACCGCGTCAGCATGTTGAACCAGGCGAAGAAGCCAACACCAGATAAGATTTACCAATATGGTTTTACCTGTTGCCTGACCAGCCGAGACCCAACCGTACACACTTTTACTACTTTATAAAGCCTGTTACAGTCGAACTGGATGTTTCTGAAGTCCCTCATACAGGTGGGATCATAACAAAGGGGAAATATCACTTGGGCTTTTGCCAACCGGATAAACTGAACTGAATTTCTTTGCGGTACAATAATCCATTTGGTGACATGTTTTTAGACTGTTCTGGCTGGTCAGGCAACTTCACCCGTTGGTGAACTCGACCGATTATCGCAACTTCACCCGTTGGTGAACTCGACCGATTATCGCAACTTCACCCGTTGGTGAACTCGACCGATTATCGCAGTGTTTGGGTTTTTGTCGCAGTGTTGGTGAATAATGTTCGTGCTGCCGCTGTTTCTCGCTCTGCTTGGTTTTTTAACGCAATGTGGTTTTAATAATGCTTTGTTGGGCTTTCATATGGCATTTGTGGCAATGCTTTTGTTGAGAGGAAACGCTGTGTTTTCATAGTGTAGATGCGTCTAAATATAAGGGGAAAATGGGGGTTTAACATGTCGTGAAATTTTTCTGGAAAAAGGTAAGTGAACACTGAGAAATTTTCTGGAAAAAGGTAAGTGAACACTGAGAAATGAAACAGGCCAGAACCCGATACTCAGAAAAACGAGGCCCGGTAGAGTTCAATTTGTCAACTGGATAAAGAGTTTTTGGTAGATGTTTCACTGCTCATCCAAACTGTTTCTTCTGTTCTTGTCCACTTAACAAAGTGAACTCGACCCTTTGCTGTTTTTAGCTGATGATTAAAGCCGTAAACAGGGAGGTCATTATAGTTCTGTGGGTGAGGTAGGCAGGCTTTACCAATTTCTTGCGAGTCATTTTTCACCATTTTCAGTGCTCCAGGAGCAGGTGAGGCAGGCGCATTTCACGAATTTCTTAATACTTGACGAATTTCTTACGATGGAATTTTTTGCATTTGACCCCCCCCCCCCCCCCCAACTCCGTACATTGAGCATACAGCCCACAGCCACGTAGTTCTATGCCCGCAGCCACATAGTTCTATGCCCGCAGCCACGTAGTTCTATGCCCCCAATTTCCCATAGAAGCACAAGGCATTTTTTGCTAAGTCACACTGCTCGTGTTAGGCTGACAGGGCTTCCACAGCTTTCATAAAGGTTGAATTTTGTAGGAATTATAATGTATTTTTACAATAAGAACTTTAAAAAAAAAAAAAATCGTCAAAGCACCTAAAAATCAGCTTTGTAATGGTTAGCCGAGCTCCTCTCTGGTCAGAACTACGTTTCTGACGTCACACGTTGGGCTGCAGAAGTAAAACTTTTTTGGGGTCATGTGCCAATGAGCACAGCCCATTTAAAACAATATGGCGCCATTTTGGATTCATCCAGATTTTATTATAGTTCTATGGGCCATCGAACTTTTAACCTTGCTATGCTAAACTGTGCTAACTAGTAGTGCACTGCTAATCGCTACTGGGACATTTAATTACTAACCATTTAGTTTTCAGGTTTTGGATGGAGTCTAACCTTTTTCTTTTTTTACCGGCAGCAGTTTTTTGTAATGTTTTTTTTAAGCATTTATTGTCCACAAGCTAAAACTACATCTGCTTAAATTCATGTCTAGTTTATTCAAACAGCTAAAGTTAAACATGTCTGCAGTTATATTACTAACACATACGTTTTTTTAGGCTGGTGTCTCACCTTTTTTACAGGAAGCAGTTTTACTATCACCATGTTGATTTGAAGCATTTATTGTTATAAGCTAATGCTGAATCTACTTAAATTCATGTCTAGTTTACTGACTAACACATTTCCTGGTTTTAGGACGGCGTCTGACCTTTTTTACAGGGAGCCGTTTTATTATCACTGATTTTAAGCTAAATCTACTTAAATTCATGTCTAGTTTATTTTAATCCAGTTAAAGTTAAACATGTCGGCCATTATGGTACTGACCACCCTGTCCATTGTCAGGTTTTAAGATGGTGTCTAACTTTTTTTTTTTTTTTTTTTTTACAGGGAGCAGTTTTAAGCATTTATTGTCCATAAACTAAATCTACTTAAAGTCACGTCTAGTTTATTCAAATCCAGCTAAAGTTAAAACATGATGTCTGCCATTATGTTACTAACATTTCCTGGTTTTAGGAGGGCGTCTAACCTCTTTTACAGGGAGCAGTTTTATTATTGCCATGTTGATTTAAGCATTTATTGTCCATTGTAAAGCAAAGTCGACTTAATGTCCTGCAACTATAACAGATTTTAGTTTATTTGAATACAGCTAAGGCTTAAACATGTGTAGTCTGGCTAAACTATGTGGTGGTGGGAGGTGTCTAACCTTAACATGCTAATCCAGCCTTTTACAGGCAGCTCTGGGATATTTGGCCTGGTCCAGAGTGTGGACGACTGAGAAATGAACGTTCACCTCTATTTGAAGTCAAAAAAGGTCCCAGGAGAAAACTTCAAGAGATGAAGTAACTACTGAACTAATCAAGAATCTTTTTCTTTTTAATCAGAGAAAATACCCAAAAATATGGAATGAATAAAGAGAATATATCATTTAAAATGGACACACACTTGATTCACCCAAAGAAAGAAAACACCTTTCAGCCCCAAATACCTCAAAGTTAAAGAAAATGGAGCCCTGAGGAGCATCTATAAAAGTGCAAACGCTGAACAGTGACTAAACAATTACATTTTTGAAAAATGGATTTCACCTGACGACCTACAAACAAAACATGTCCTGGGACTGATCTGGAGGAAAGGAGTCTTTGGGATCCCAAAGGAAGGAAAGACAAAGGCTGGAGGCTGAGAGAATCACACAAGATGGAGAAATGTTCAAACCTGAACATTTTAAATCGAGCTGATGTTTACTTTCCCTTGTGAGGGGAATTCACTCTTTGCATTTAAGCCATTTATCACCTTGACTTTTGGGCCACACACCGGCTGAGTGTAATGGTTCAAACCTTCTTCCTGCTGCTGGTTTCACAGGTTTTATTGGTCTGTCCCTGCAGACTTAAACTCTGTAGGTATTTGAGGTCTGTCCCTGCAGACTTAAACTCTGTAGGTATTTGAGGTCTGTCCCTGCAGACTTAAACTCTGCAGGTATTTGAGGTCTGTCCGTGCAGACTTAAACTCTGCAGGTATTTGAGGTCTGTCCCTGCAGACTTAAACTCTGTAGGTATTTGAGGTCTGTCCCTGCAGACTTAAACTCAGTAGGTATTTGAGGTCTGTCCCTGCAGACTTAAACTCTGTAGGTATTTGAGGTCTGTCCCTGCAGACTTAAACTCTGTAGGTATTTGAGGTCTGTCCCTGCAGACTTAAACTCTGTAGGTATTTGAGGTCTGTCCCTGCAGACTTAAACTCTGTAGGTATTTGAGGTCTGTCCCTGCAGACTTAAACTCGGTAGGTATTTGAGGTCTGTCCCTGCAGACTTAAACTCGGTAGGTATTTGAGGTCTGTCCCTGCAGACTTAAACTCGGTAGGTATTTGAGGTCTGTCCCTGCAGACTTAAACTCGGTAGGTATTTGAGGTCTGTCCCTGCAGACTTAAACTCGGTAGGTATTTGAGGTCTGTCCCTGCAGACTTAAACTCTGTAGGTATTTGAGGTCTGTCCCTGCAGACTTAAACTCTGTAGGTATTTGAGGTCTGTCCGTGCAGACTTAAACTCTGTAGGTATTTGAGGTCTGTCTGTGCAGACTTAAACTCGGTAGGTATTTGAGGTCTGTCCCTGCAGACTTAAACTCGGTAGGTATTTGAGGTCTGTCCCTGCAGACTTAAACTCTGTAGGTATTTGAGGTCTGTCCGTGCAGACTTAAACTCTGTAGGTATTTGAGGTCTGTCTGTGCAGACTTAAACTCTGTAGGTATTTGAGGTCTGTCCCTGCAGACTTAAACTCTGTAGGTATTTGAGGTCTGTCCGTGCAGACTTAAACTCTGTAGGTATTTGAGGTCTGTCCGTGCAGACTTAAACTCTGTAGGTATTTGAGGTCTGTCCGTGCAGACTTAAACTCTGTAGGTATTTGAGGTCTGTCCGTGCAGACTTAAACTCTGTAGGTATTTGAGGTCTGTCCGTGCAGACTTAAACTCTGTAGGTATTTGAGGTCTGTCCGTGCAGACTTAAACTCTGTAGGTATTTGAGGTCTGTCCGTGCAGACTTAAACTCTGTAGGTATTTGAGGTCTGTCCGTGCAGACTTAAACTCTGTAGGTATTTGAGGTCTGTCCCTGCAGACTTAAACTCTGTAGGTATTTGAGGTTCTCTGTGAACCTTGTGTCATCTCAAAACAAGGTCTGAATATGCCAACGATGCTTGTTACTGTAAGGTTTTGGTTTTGGGCCTGAACTGGTGTGTGCCAGATTCTAAACATTGGCACAGTTTTGGATCTAAATGATCTAAATGTGAAACAGATTTCAGCACTGATGTGTGATGGTCTCATGAGTCTGAGACAATAAAACCCCTGATTACAAACTAACATTTCCACAGGTTTAACTGTTTTTGTTTTTTACTTTTCTTAGTCAGTTCCAGGCCAAGACCCTGACCTCCACTTACTGAATGTGATGGGTTTGTATTTGATTTTGTCTGAACTGGTCTAACTTTGGGCCAGATTTGGACTGGTTTGAGTGTAATAACTCTGGTCTTAACCTTTACACTAGACTGAAAAACTGGTTATTCTAAACTAACACTTCCACAGGTTTAACTGATTTTTCTGTTCATTTAGTGTGAAAACCAGGTCTGAACTGACAATCTTGGGTTTTTAAATGTGTTTTGTATTTGGTCTGGTCTGAGGTGGTCTAACTTTGGGCCAGATTTGGACTGGTTTGAGTGTAATAACTCTGGTCCTGAGCCTTACACTGGACTGAGATACTGGTTATTCTAAACTTCCACAGGTTTAACTGATTTTTCTGTTAATTTAGCATCAAAACCAGGTCTGAACTTGACAATCTTGGGTTTTTAAATGTGTTTTGTATTTGGTTTGGTCTAAATGTGCCTGATTTGCACTGGTTTGAGTGTAATTGCTCTGGTCTTAACACTTCCACAGGTTTAACTGATTTTTGTTCATTTAGCGTGAAAACCAGGTCTGAACTTGACAATCTTAGGGTTTTTTTTATGTGTTTTGTGTTTAGTTTGTTTTGAACTGGTCTAAATGTGCCAGATTTGGACTGGTTTAGAGTGCGATGGCTCTGAACTGAGATACTGGTTATTCTAATCTCAAACTCTTCCTCAGGTTTGCATTGTTAATTGACCCTTTAAACCATCTGTTAACATTTCTTTTTGAACACTGTGATTTAACACAAGGTTAAGTGTCTTACTAATGTTGTGGGTCATTGCTGCCATTTTGTTTGTTTGTTGTTGATTCTGACTCTTCTGAAATCTCAGTGTTTTACCTAAACTGTTAAACGAGTCTCCACAGGTCCCAGAGGCTGTTTGTGGTGAGTATCTGCACTTACTAACACACTAACCTTAAAAAACACGGGCGGTGGGTTAATCCAGCCACAGAGGGCGCTGTGCCCCTCTGTGCCAGTCCCCAGCCTGGACAAATGGAGAGGGTTGCTTTGGCATAAAACCACCGCCTTTATCCTGATCCACACATGAGAAACCCTTTATTATTCGCCTGTGTACGTCTCTAAAGCCCAGTGCTCTGTTCACCTGCTGATGTCATGCAGTGGTGGTTTGAGAGTTAACTGCTACTTTTTTATCTTTAGTTTCGTGGAGATGGTGAAACTCCGCTCTCAGTCTCCGTCTCCTCAGAAACGACGATGCTTCAGGGCCGAAGAAGCCGCTGGACACCGACTAATGCTGAACTGGAGGAGATGGAAAAGCCTGAAGCACTTGTTGAACCTGCAGGTCGGGCTACTTTAAAAATAACACATATTTAGAATTTATTTTATTTAAAAAAAGGAAAACGTGATTTATTTTCTCTTTGATTGCTGGTAATTTATTGCAAAAAATGAATAATTTAGTTGTAGTTTTAACAGTTGTAGTGGTTATGAATTATGCAAAGGAGGAAAAGCTACACAATAGTTTCTCTGGAGCTTAATCGTGTGCAGGCCTCTTTTTCATCATGCAGTGTTTACATTTGATTTCTTTGGCACTTTATGTACAGGACATAATGATTTTACTCTTTATATAATTATATTACTCTTATTATATTTATATATCTGTTATTAATGGCACTCTTTGGTTTTTCATGGCAGGTGTGTGGCTGAGCTTTCGGGTGGTGAACAGTGCATCTCCTGCACTGCGCCGTTTGTTCCTGGTGATGGAGACGACGGCCCAGACCATGTGCTCCGGTTTAAAGCAGCCTTCACGTCTGACCTGTCAAAGCGGAAGGAAAGCACCAGTGTCCAGTGGTCGAAAATGGCAACAGCTCTTCACCCCAGATTTAAGGACCTGAAAAGCCTCCGAGATCTGAAAGAGGAAGTCTGGAAGCTTCAGGCTGTTTGCTTCTCACAGGGAAATGGACCCAGATCCACCTCAAAATAAAATAAACCTCCTGTTGGCTGATTCAGATGAAGTGAACCCAGAATCGGACATGACTGTGGATCGGTGCAGAGGTGAGGACTGAACACACAGTAGCCGACCCGAGCTCGGCACCTGTGGCAAACAAATATCTGGCTCCACCTGCAGCAGCGGTGCCGTGTGAAAGACTTTTCTCACTCTGTTCATACACTGATGTTACATATTACTAAGTTCACTGCTGTTATTTCAAGCTAAGAAGTGTGTGTTTGTAATGTTGCCATTTTATTTTTGAATAAGCATAAGAGTGTAATCTGACTCAAAGTTCTGACTCTGCTCTGCACTTTTCTGAAAGAAAATAAACAAAAAGTCAAAAAGGAAATTCTTTTTGTGTTTGATTCTCAATTAAGAAACGGTGGTAATTGCTTTACATTATGGCTTTAAAACTGAAAATGCAAAATAACACAATTTTAAACATGCAATGTGATTATAAATATATGATTTTGATATGCAACTTTGTACTAATAACTGGATAATGGTTTATGGTTTAAATTAGGGCTGTCAAATGATTAATTTGGTTTGGACTGGATCAGCCCTGGTTTGAATCCTACTTGTCCCACAGACAACAGTGTGTTTCCCTGTCTGGTTTTAAATCTTCCTTCACTGTCCAACGGGGTTCCCCAAGGGAGCATTTTAGGACCTATTTTATTTAGTGTTTTTATTAATGATTTCCCGGAAATGTGTCCAAATGTCAGTGTCCAGCTGTATGCTGACGATGCTGTAATTTTCACACATGCTAAAACTGTACAAGAAGCATCAGAAAAGTTAAAATCAGCCATGACTCAAGTCCAAAAGTGGGTCAAGAACTCATTCTTACAACTCAATATAAAGAAAACTGTTTGCATGTTCAGTAAAAAAACAACTGAGCTGCAGCGGTCCAGTGTTTTCCTGGACAGAGTAGAACTCAGTCTCGTCAAAGAGTTTAAATACTTGGGACTGACGCTGGACGCGACATTAACATTCAAGAAACACATTAAGCACCTCACAAAAACTGTTAATTTTAACTTGGTGAATTTTAGACAAAGAGCCTTTATGACTCTATATGCAGCACGAATGTTTTTACACTCCATGATTCTGTGGCATATAGCAGGGGTCACCAACGCAGTGCCCGCGGGCGCACGGTCGCCCGTGAGGACCACTTAAGGCGCCCGCAAGCCATGCTCCAAAAATAGCACTGGTCACAATGGAAGTCAATATAAAATATAAAGTTGCATAAATTTTAGAATGAATGCTACATGTTTGCAGAATAGTTAAATAATGTAATAAATATAAATAATAAAAAATAAAACCACAATATTTGATGTAGACTGAGGTCTAAGGTCAGCAGTGCGCGGTCACCACACCTCTTTCCTACACGATGTGAAGCGATGAGGAGCCTGCTTATGCTTTAGCCCCAAAAGTCATGGCAGAAAAGCGAAAAAAGACTCTTTTCACAGTGAGTGGGAGGAAGAGTTCTTTTTTACATCATTCAAAGACAAATGTTTGTGTCTTATTTGCGGCACGACTGTTGCAGTACCAAAGCGACACAATGTGGAGAGACATTTCAAAACCTGTCACGAAAGCTTCGATGTGAACTACCCACCTGGCAGCGCATTACGGACAGAAAAAGCCAGTGGGTTAAAGGCGGCTTTAGACAAACAACGGACTTTTTTCACGAGGCCGGTGAAAAAATCTCAGAACGCAACCGAAGCTTCGTTTAGAGCTGCACATTTTCTGATAAAGAACAAGAAAGCCTTTTCGGATGGGGAGGTTTTTAAAGAAGCTATGATGCTTGTTGCTAACACACTCTTCAAAGATGAGAAACACGGTCCTGATGTCATCTCTGAGCTCTCCCATGTCCAACTTGGAGCAAGTACGATGGCTAGACGAGTGTCATCTTTGTCCGAGAACTTAACAGAGCAACTGGACCGGGATCTCGCTGCGTGCAGGTGGTTTAGCCTCCAGTGCGACGAGTCTGTAGACAGCGCCAGTACCGCTCAGCTGATATTTATCCCAATGGTGTTTGATGACTTTTTAACAAAAGAAGAACTGCTAACACTTCTGCCGCTGAAGACAACTACGAGGGGAGTTGACGTCTATCACGCGGTAAAAACTTTTTCGTAGAGAAAAAGGTGCCATTACAGAAGTTGGCATCGATAACAACAGACGGGGCCCCAGCCATGACAGGCCGGCATGAGGGCTTCATTGCACAATGCAAAAATGATCCAGACTTCCCAAAATTTCAAAACTACCACTGCATCATTCATCAGCAGGCGATCTGTGCGAAAGTGACCGGCTTTGATCACGTAATGACTCCTGTGGTGAAGATCATAAATAGCATCCGCTCCAAAGCTAAACAACACAGAATGTTTAAGGTGCTATTGGATGAACTGTCTGCTGAATATGGTGACCTTTTTTACACACGGAAATACGATGGCTCAGCAGGGGACCAATTCTGCAGCGTTTTTTGTCACTCCTGGGTGAAATCAAAGAATTCATGCAATCCAAGGGGGAAGACGCATCGCTGCTTGAGGACCCAGAGTGGATACTTGACCTTACGTTTTTAACGGATTTGACAGAGAAACTGAACCGTCTGAATCGGGAGCTTCAAGGCAAAGATAAGACTGTCGTTCATATGATAAGTGCAGTAAACGCATTTAAAGCTAAGATGAACATTTTCTCTGCATGTAGAAAGAAAAAAAATGCTGCATTTTGCCTCTGTGCAGGCAGTCTTGAATGATAGTGCTTCTGCATCTGCAGTTTTAGATGAAGCTGTAAAAAAATACTCCCAAGTTATAAACAGACTAGGACAGGAATTTGAAGACAGGTTTGCGCGGCCCGCGAGGGCCGTTCGATGCCGCTTGCGGCTTTAATTAGGCCCGAGCCCCTACAGGGCGTAGGGCCTATTGCTTTCGCAATTTTGTCAACTGTCTTACGAAGTTCAGCGCTTCTCGTCCCTCGATCGCTCTCTCCGTGAACAGCAGTATCCTAGCAGCCCATGCCGAAGGCCTGGGACATGCATATTTGTTCTTGCTAACAAGTCATCGTCAACATTGAGTGAATGGGCGAAGATGCACTTGATGTAGTAGTAGTTGTAGAAGTTTTAGCAGCAGTAGTAATGATTATAGTAGTAGTAGTAGTCATAGTAATAGTAGTTATAATAGTACTAGTTGTAGCAGTAGTAAGAGCAGCAGGAGCAGCAGTAGTAGAAGTCATAGTACACTGAAAAAACAAACAATATGTAGGTTTAAAATGGCTTAAATTAAGAACATTGCACTTTATTTAAGTGGATTCAACTTGACAAGTTCACATTGCCCCTTGTTCTTGCTCAGACACATTTTGAAGTAGCCATGCATTTCTATAGCACTGATTTGCAGTACTTTTCCGCCTGTGAAACATCCTTCACTCAGCCCAGGAAAACCCACAGCCTCGACAGAGACACACAGGCGCCCCTCAGAATGCTAACACAACAAAACAAGCTAACCCCCTTCTGCTGCACACGTTAACAGCTCATGTCTGTGATGTGATTGGTCAGGTGGACGAACTATCTGATATGACAGGCTCACAAACACTGGACTGAATTCAGAACAGATTCCTGTCTGCTTTTGTGTGTATGATACGCACCCAAATAGTGACCTAAAGTTGTCTTCGTATTGACCTTTTTGCATTTGCTCTGTATGCTATTCCACTCTATCATGAAAGGTCAGTGCTGGACGTGGTTAACATGCACACGTGTATTTCTCCTATATTTCACCACTAGTTTTAGCCAGAGAGCTCCAACTGTAAAGCAAGACTCACTGTTCCCTAATAGGAGACTTAAACTTACAGTTCCTCCCTCAGATCATGAGGAATCAGAATAAAATGTGCATAAATGACACAGTTAATCCGTTTAAATAGCCTGAATGTGCTTCCTCATCAGAAAAAGGACTTGAGAGGGTTCAGTATCCAGCCTGATTTTTCTACAGCAGATATGTTGCCTGGACTTTCCACATCACATCAGTGTTTGAGGAGGGCGCCCCCTTGTGGACAAAGCACACAACAGCACTCAAAGACAGGGATTCAGTAAAAGTAAAGATTTGTCCAGTAGAAGTTGCTGTTCTAAATGAGTGCAGTGGGCCTGTCTGAGTGGAAACTGAGGAACAGGAGCCCAGAAAGTGTGTTTTAAAATCCCGTATGATGCAAAACTGACTCTTATGAGCTCTAAGCCCTGTTGGAAATGTTGTTCTCTCATCAAAAACACACCTGGAGTTGTGTTTGTTTCATTCTCGTGTTCACGGAATCCAGAATTATTTGGCTGTCCACGTCTACAAAGCACAAACTGCTCTTTTCCACGTTGTGATGTCACGTAGTGCAACAACCACCTTTTCTCTTTGTTTCAGTAGAGATGGTGCAATTCCACGGCTGAAATCATCCAAATGATTGTAGTAAAAGTGTGTGGAGTTTAAAAATACAGTGGGGCACTTCCTGTATTACCACATGACATCACAAGGTGGAACAGAGTGTTTTCTGTTTGAGGGAAGAACTCAGCCTAAATACACGGGGTTTGTGTGTTAAACACGTGTGAATGAAACAAAACACAACTCCAGATGTGCTTTTGATGAGATAACAACATTATAACAGGGCCTGGAGCTCACAAGAGTCCGTTTGACATAATACAGGATTTTTAGACACACTTTTTAGACACATGATGAGTAATATGGGCCCTTTAAAAAAGTAAACCCATAAGTGCCACCTTCAAACCCCAGCCTAATGTTAACCATAATCTCAAATCTAGGTCCTAATCTGAACCCTAATCTCCACAGACTTTAATCTGAACTGCTCCTCTCTCCTGTACCGTGTGCTCTATAGTGATGTGAGAATCCCACTCTGTATCATGGTCTGATCTGCTCCACACTGGGCCCAGAGCCACTGCTGAGCCTCCTCTGCTACTGCTAACAAGCTAACACACTAACAGGGTAAACACTGCTAACACAGGCTACATGTCTTCTGCACAATCAGTCTTCTGTGTGTGGAGCATGTGACTGGAGATACAGGGAAGGGATTTGTGAAGTGTGTAGGACGGGGAACGCTTTATTTGTCACCACAGGGACTTTGCAGCGTACAGTTGCCTACATTACATAGGAACTTTGTTGGGAGTTATTGAATCTAAAGTGTTAACCCTGCATAAATATACTTTTCACATCACATCTTTCATTTAATGAGCTTCTGAAACATTTTTGCAGGGTGTTTAAAGGGTTTTCTGATTGCTATACTGTTGTTTCCTCATCAGAAATACCTGGACTTGTGTCTCGTGTCATTCACACATGTTTAACACGCAGCAATGCACATTTAGACTAAACATTTTTCTCTCATTGAACACACCCTGTTCCACCTTGTGATGTCACGTGATGTGCAGAACGTCCTCCACTGTGTTTCCAAACTCCACCCAACTTCAACTAGAGTCATTTGGATGATTTCCGCCCTCAGATTGTCTGTACTGAGCTAGAAAACTACTTCCTGACATCAGAACAGAGCACTTTGAGCTCTGGACATGCAGACGGACTAATTACTAGACTAATAACTCAAACGTGAAGGAAACAGAACGTCATGTGACTAAAAGCTCACAGGAGTCAAATCTGTGGAATGTAGAACTTTAAACATACAAAAAGAAAAGTGGTGCACTTTATTATGGAGGGAACAAAGACTGAGCCCCTTTGTATCTGAAACGAGGAGAACTGGACCTCAAAGCAGAATTTCTTGGTTGTGAGACATTTTAGTGCCTCAAAATCTCTGTTAGTCGCAGTGAAATGTCTGATCTGACCATAAGCCAAATAAAAAACCACATAAATAACAGAGGTAAAGCCCTGAGCCGCTCTTATAAAAGGTCCTGCCCCATGAGCACATTACAAAGATGGAGTGGAGCAGATCACACATTAAACATGGCAGAAACCATTGGACGTCACAGGAGCACAGGCAAAGTGCTTTAATGGACTGTTTGATTTGAATGAGTTTCCCTCAGACATATATCGGACATTACATACATGACAGATGACAGCGTGGAGGAGGAGAGAAGTGCACATATGTGACAGGTGGAAGGATGTGTGCAGGTCATGAACCCTGTGGTTAGGCCGCCCCCTACAGGCCACACAATAGTATTATTATATCTAACAATATGTTCACTTCAAATCTAAAAAAAGGAAACAAAAAATCATTAGAATATCGTACGAATATTCAAAGTCACACACTTTTCTACAGGGTTTATACTCATTTTTTAAGTTTTGTTTTAAGAGGAAAGTATGTATTTCTTGTACAAAGAATGTTCTTTTACTCTTATTTTTCCTTTATCTGGACGTCGTGTAAGTTTATTTTCCACCTTAAATTCGACTGCACCTTTACTGTTTACAGCTTATATATGTTATAACCAGTGTTGGGAAGTAACAGAATAGTTGTGCTGAGAATATGTGAATACAAACTGTACTGGATCAGGCAATTTAGGCTTCAAACTGCACCGAATCAGTGAGAAAAAGGTAAACACTGCTCTTGTGCTGAGTGCAGGTGCCGTTTTTCCTCCTCTGATCAGTGATGAATAAATGCAGAACAAATGGTGAAACAGGAAGTTGTTTTTAATCCTATGTTTACATGATAATGTAAATGCATCTGGATGTAAAGTATTCCACTGGTCCAGAATACAGTTCACTGACTGGACCATGTTTCAGCGTACGTTACAAAACACCTTTAATGAGGGGATTCAGTATTCTGTAGCTAAAGAAACGCCATTCAATGACACGAGGAAAGTCTAACACTGTATTCTGATTTCTGACCTGTGTGTTTCCTCATCACAAACATACTGGAGTTGTGCTGAGTCACTCACACATTTAACACACAAACTCTGTATATTTAAGCTGTGGAAACATTCTCGTGATGTCGTGCGGTAATACAGGAAGTGCTCGATTGTATTTTCAAACTCCATATACCTTCAGTCGGATCATTTGGATGATTTTAGCCCTGGAATTGCCCATTTCTA
Source organism: Odontamblyopus rebecca (assembly GCA_030686955.1). NCBI lineage: Eukaryota > Metazoa > Chordata > Actinopteri > Gobiiformes > Gobiidae > Odontamblyopus > Odontamblyopus rebecca. Next base: position 41,829,302 of record CM060658.1, read on the forward strand.
TGAAACAAAAGGTAAAAGGAGCTGTTAAGTTGAAAAGTCATGACTCACGACTTATAAATCAGGTGTGTGAATGAGACAAAACACACTGGACATGTTGGAGTTGTGTTTTGAAGGAGCGAGTGAGGAGCGTAACATTATAAAGCGTCTCTAAGCACCTGGAAAAGAACAATTAGACTTTTTTTTAGACCATTATTTTTAAGATAGTGTATTTCAACTCTACTAAATCCCCATCTTCATTCAAATGGATTTACAGAGAATTATTGATTTCTGCTGCGTTCTCTCGCCTTCTGCTTCCTCTCTGTCATGACATCGTCCCCTGGTCCATAACTATGGAGCACAGGGGCCCAGATGAATAATGGGCTGAGTTAGAATCTTTAACAGATACTGATTATGAACTTGTCCCTGGCCTTGAACTTGAACGACTCCTCTGACTGGTTCACATGCAAACACTGCTGCCTGTGTTTCAGGACTCGACTGTAAGGACTGAACCATGTGGGAATGATGCAGCTCAACACGGGAAACTATGGGGAAAGACAGAAAGAAAATGGGGGAAATGGGAAAAGTAAAACGTATTAACAATAGATGAACAAACGACATCATTTTCTATACAATACTAAAATATATTCTAGAGATTATAGAAGGGAAAATACATGGACCCCTGGCTTAACAATACAATCAAACAGTTCTTAAAAGTCCTATATTAAGTCATGTTAAATGTTCATGCTCTCAACTACACAGCTCTAAATACTCTGTTCCACCTTGTGATGTCATGAAGCATGTCTTGAAATTAAAAGTTCACAGCCAACTTTTACCTTTGGCTCAGAAGAAATTGGAAATTCCAGGGCTATAATGTTCGAAATTATAATAATGAAGGTCTGTGGAGTTTAAAAACACAGTGGAGCACTTCCTTGTATTAATGCCTGACTTCACAAGGTCGAAACAGAGTGTTTTCGGTCTGAGAGAAGCGCGGGGTTTGTGTGGTAAACGTGTGAATGAAACAGAACACAACTCCAGGCACGTTTTCCATGAGGAAACAACATTATACCATAGATCCGAAAATAGCACCACACGAGCTCTTTAATAATCCACAGGAGCCGCACTGCCCACGTGAAAACCACACGCACTATGGAAGGAAATGGAATGAAAATCACTGGCTCATGTATCCAGTTACTGATGGAATAGGCCCCAGCATTAGTGAATAGAGCCAAACTGCAGCGTTGTGCACAGTCGAACCTCAGAATGTCTGATGTGCCAAAGACAAACCTCTGAACATTCTGTTAATACAATTCCTCTGAGTGTGCGGCTGGTGAAATGTGACCAGTGATGTGTGTGTGTGTGTGTGTGTGTACGTCTCCCAGGATAAACCAGCCCACACACCTCCGTCACACAGATCTCCACTGGACCTCAAATGTGTATTGACCAGCTGGGGACAAATGTGAACCATTTCCTTGTGTGAACTGAAGCCATTTGTTACAGTTTAGGATTGATTCTTCGCCATGGCAACCGCCGAAACACGAAAGTGCATTATCCCTTCTGAACTCGATTAAATGAATGAGAAAGTGGTGGACTTTGACAGAGGGGGATGGCTTCATTGGGATGTGGCTCTGAATTTGAGACGGGACAATATCTGTGTCAAAACAAGTAAACACTGACTCCATCACTGTGGAACAGCGCAGTGTGCTACTTTAATATATTCACAGCTCTTTGTATCTTAACTCTCTAATGTCCTAGTTACATTAAACTCTTTGGAAATAGTTATCAGTGGTTATTTTTGTAGATTATTTTGCTTGCATCTTTCCATTCTTCTGCTGTTAAGGAACTTTTAATAGCAACGCTGGAATTTCTCCATTGTGGGACAAATAATAGTTCTCTTATCTTATTTGGAATCCAGACTTTAGGAAGTATTTGTGCCATTTGAATAATAATTACAGAACCCTAATCTAATAGGACAGGACTGGTAGCTGTCCGTGGTGCTGAAATGTAACATTATGGTTGGCTGCGTTCATATTTGTCTTGTATGGTCCTGCATTAGTCCTGGTCCAGTCCTAGTCCAGTTTAGATTCACTTCTGACGTGTAAATGCAGGTATATTTCAGTAAATCCCCTGCATTTTATACATACTGAACATACTGCGTTACAATATAAGGGAAAGGTGCAGACTATTCACTATGAAATCATAACACTCCGTTTGTACACGAAACTCCGGCAGAAATAAACAATATAAATATTTGAATGAGACAGCGTGACGAAGCAGATGTACTGAGCTGAACAAAAATCCTTCTCCCCAAAACAAAGTGAAATAAGGAGCCTAAAGCTCATGTGAAAATGGAGTAATAAGACCGAGACTGTGTTTGTGTGTGGGAGGAAGTGAAAACCCTCCATCCTTCTGACAAAACATGTCCGAGTGAGAGAGGGTGAGGTGTTATTGTGCTCTGTCATGGAGCCAAAGCTGAAAAACACAGAGCTAAATCTAAACTCATCTCCCATTTTCTCTGCCGAAACTGTGTGTCATCAAATACAAGGAACTAAACCAATGAAAAAAGCAAATACACTCATTATATCATTCATCTTATTCTTTTCATTTCTCCCAGTGCACCTCCAGTCACTGGTGAAATGTCTTGGGTTTGGGTTTCACCTCTTGTAGACACACAAAGCAGATGCTAACTTAGCATGATGCATGTTTAAAGGCTCCATGTTCACTGTTTTCTCATCTCTGTTATAACGTTTCCTCATCAAAAACACACAAGTCCTCCATATTTACTGTGTTTAAACTGCAGGAAATCACACAATCCAGGGACGTTTTTCAGAACATTGCCTGAAGCTCACAGTCACTTTTGCACTTTCTTTAATACAGTTTATTATGATACTAAATTGCACATTTTAGATCGAACTTTTCTGTACAAATTGTGACTTTGTCCTATTTTACAAGCACCACATATGATATGTCTTTGTGCTGAGAGATTCAAATGGATGTAGCAGGTTTTTAAACACTTCTAAATACAGCTGTGCTAAATATTTATCACTGTTTTTACATGGCTCAAGGGTGTAACAGTTCACCTCCACTAAACGAAATGAAAAGCTACAAGGCAAATTAAGGTCGCGGGGGGACCTGTCCACATCAGCAGGAGTGAACGAACCACAAACAAACAGTACTTTTGGCTGCCAGCACCGGCTTTTATTGACAGTACCGGTGTGCGTAAAAATGTGACCAGTGTAAACGCCTTTACCCCCGCGCTCGAGCGCCCCCCCGGTTTCCCCTCACCAAACAAGAACACACAATACAATAACCCACAGACAATAAATCCTCCCCCAGTCACCACCACAATGAGTCCCCGTAGCTCCCAACAAAGTTCCCCAAAGTTCTGAGCCGCGCTGCAACAGGTGAGCAGGAGGTGCAGTCGGTACTCACGACTCCCGCACTCAGTGTACAGTTCAGTTTTGTAGGTTGGACGAAGCCCAGCAGCTCCCGCAGAGGGTTAGTAATCCATATGGTCAAAACGCAATAATTCCAAATGAATATAATCCACCTCGACTCCACGGACAGGTAGCACTGGCACGGCCCCAGGAAACGGCGTGTGACGTCACCCTACATGCGTCACCTCTCCAAATAAATACCCCGTGCCCCTGGAGAGGGCGCAACCCATAGTTCATCCCAACAGCATTTATAAATGACATTTCTTTTAAAAGGACCTAATATACAACAACAACAAAGAAGTAATTCCCCTGCGGATGGGAACAAAAACTGTGAGGACCTAGGTGGTCTTTACATCCCCCCCCCCAGCCAGCGGCATAGTGGGTCCGAAATAGGGCTTCATGTCGACCACATTTACAGTGTCCATCTTCGACTTATCTGTTACCCATCTTACTTGGTAGTTGACTGGTCCTAACTTTCTCTCTACCTTAGCAGGCCCCACCCATTTGGGCGCAAGTTTGGCGGAGAACTTGGCAGAAGCTTTGGACAGTGGGTGCGCCCTAATCCAGACCAGACTACCGACCACAAAGTGTACATCTCTGCGCCGTGCGTTGTAGTATCTGGCTTGTCTAGCTTTGGATGCACCAACACGTTTTTCAACTTCCTCTTTTAGCCGAGTGTGTGTTTGAAGTGTTTGATATGCAGATGTGTGTGGAGCTGGAGCTTTGTGCACAAGTCTCTCAAGGGATCCCTTCAACTCTCTGCCAAGAGCCAACATGGCAGGAGTCACGCCAGTGGTCTCGTGCACAGCGGTGTTGAGGGCCAACCGGAACTCAGGCAACCATCTGTCCCAATCTTGATGGTGGTTCCCAACAAAGGAAGCAATCATGGTCTTCAGAGTGCGATTGACTCTTTCTGTCAGGCTCGTTTGGGGGTGATAGGCTGTGGTGAGTTTTTGTGTCACCCCCCAGGTCTCACACATTTGAGACAGCAGCTGACTTGTAAACTGGGGGCCCCGATCCGATACCATGAACTTTGGAACTCCCCAGCGAGTGAAGATGTCATTTTTCAAAATCTTGCAGACTTTTGGGGTTTTTGCATCCTTGAGCGCGAACAATTCAACCCATCTGCTAAAATAGTCCACAACCACCATCAGCACTGAGTTCCGGTCTCTGCTCAGAGGAAAAGGGCCCATGAAGTCAACTCCAATCATCTCCCCCGGCGTCTTGACTTCAGATGACTGGAGGAGACCTGCTGGTTTCTTGTTGGAGCTTTTGTACTGCTGGCATGTGCTGCAGGAGCGGACATGACCCCAGACATCTTTGCGGACTGACGGCCACCATGCCACATGAAGGATCTTTAGCAATGTTTTCATTCTGCCCAGGTGCCCACCAAAAGGACTGTTGTGGAAGTACGTGAGGAACTGTGGTACGAGCGCAACAGGGACCACTAGTTGGTAGTTGTAGCCCCCGTGCTTAGATGGAACTCCTCGGTACCACACATCTTGCTGGATTTGATAGTGAATGCGGCCAGGACAGGGTTGGCTGATAGAAGGTCCAAGCTCTTGACAGGTGGGATCCAACTTTTGGCCTTTGGCAATCTCTTGGATTGAGCTTGGAATATCTGACCAGTATGTTTTTGAAACAGCAAGACACATATTTCCAATGGGTGGCTGAGGCACACGAGAGAGAGCATCCGGAACAACATTGCAACAGCCTTTTTTGTAGTGGACCCGGAATGTAAAAGCCTGGAGCCGCCAAGTCCAGCGTGTGAGCCGTGAGGATGTCTTGGGGCAGTTGAACGCCCAAGCCAGAGCACTATGGTCTGTATGACACTTTATATGAACAAGCTCATCCTCCTCATCAAATTGGCCAGAGGAAAGGTTGGCTTTCACAGCACACTAGTAAGTTCTTTCACATTCATCTTTAAAATATAGTTCAGCACATGTATTTAATTGGTAAACTATTAGAAATACATTATAATAAGTACATAATTGTGTTGTTTAATTGTAGGTAACCTGAAAGGAGAGGGTGGAGCTGCAGAACGTACAACTGAAGATATTTTTATAAGGCGCTTTATGTTTGGCACTTTCCATGGCCGTCCGTCTGTGGACACTTCAAAGCTTTGAAGTCTTTGAAGCTTTGTCTTCATGAAGAGGCAAAACATGTGGGGCCGATATATATATAAGGTATACTGTATTTGTGTATTTTATTGTATATTTTTGTATCGATCCATGCTGTAGGTCAGTATGGATAGTCTTTCGCCCGATACGCCCGTACTTTTATGTGACCTGAAGTCACATAAAATTGATACCACTGACCTACAGCATGGATCGAGACAAAAACATACAATAAAATACACAAATACAGTAGACCTTATATATATATCGGCACATGCCCCACATGTTTTGCCTCTTCATGAAGACGGAGAGATGGATGGATGGATGAAGACAAAGCTTCAAAGACTTCAAAGCTTTGAAGTGTCCACAGACGGACAGACAGACGGACAGACAGACAGCACCACACCATAATACGTCCCGTCTTATTACAACGGGCGTATAAAAAGTAGCTGTCAACTTGAAAACTACCGCTTCAGGAACATCACCAGGTGGAACAGAGCATTTTAGGCTTTGGAGATGTAGACAGACTCATAATAAATGGTGGTGAATGAAATTAAACACAACTTCAAGTAGTCTATGCTTTTTGAGGAGGTAATAACATTCAAGCAGAACTTAATGCTCACAAGAAACAGTTTTGTATAAGATTAACACTAAAGGCCTCTAGGAACCTCAAAATCAGAAACTTTTAAAATGACCTTAAAATGCTTCAAAAGTGACCTGAATAAAGTCATAATAAGAATGTGATTCAGCTATTGTGTACTGCTTTCCTTTCATCGTTTTATTTTTCTGCCTTTAGGAAACAGTGTCCTTTTGTTGTCAACTAAAGTTCCATCACCTGTCAGCTTCGTCACACTTCTCTCTCTGCCTCGGACAGCTCCGTCGTCAGCATGTGTGTGCGTCTCGTGGCCTGTGAGTGAATGGGAGTGTGGGGGAGTGTGGGGGAGTGCGAGTGCACTAGCAGGTGCTCCTGTCACGAGTTAATAGTGAGACTGCAGCTGTGGAACAGATTCAGCCCTGTGTCAGGTGCAGAGACAGGAGCGAGGTGAGCGGTGCATTCATCACCCTTCTGTCTCCCACTCAAGCACCGGCTCTGTGCATGGGCCAGAGGAGGGAGGGGCCACGCTGGCTCCTCTACAGGATATAAGGATGTCTGCGGGTATAGGGGATGTATAGTAATGTAGTGTTATACAAGTTATATATGATGGAGAAGGATAAGGACACACTACAGCAGTTATGTCTAAGGCTTATTACCTGTCAGACTGACTTCACCTGGTTTAAGATGTACTGGTGCATCGAGAGTCCATCGTCTGATCTATAAGCACAACTCACTTCAAAGCCCAGAGCCATTCTTCTGCCCCAGGGACGTTGTTTTTGCCAGTTTACTTGAAGTCATAAGATGAATTTGGGTAATGCGCTAAAAGGGCATTGTGTAACTTTCCTGGTAAGAGTTCAGCACCTGGTTGTGTCCATGGAGATTTGCTGGGGCAGGGGTCTCCAACCTTTGTCCTCTGCTGAACAACTTTTACTAAATTAAAATGTCAGAGAGCTACTAGTTTCAGCGCTCATAAGAAATGCAGCGTATACAAGAGCCACGTCAAGCCTTAAATAAGGTGGAGTCAGACGCCTATAAAACATTTCTTAGTGCACAAAGTTAAGCATCAGAATTATACATGTACAACGGTTAAAGACATTTAATTAATTACATTTGATATATTTAGCACAATACATGTCATTCAAAAATCTCTTGATGAGCAGCTTAGAAGGTAGCGGTATCGGTAGCTCCCGAACTACAGGTTGGAGACCCCTGTGTTGAGATTGCTTTACCTGGAATGTACCGCAGTATGGCATTAAACTTGTTTGTTGTTTAATTCTAGGTTTGCTATTGTAAGTGGGCCATCTTTCCATAAACTGGACCTGTAAATTGGCTTGGTGTTTGTCTCCATGGAAACAGAATAAATTTGATGTCAAACTGTGAAAAATTTAAGGCAAATCTCCATGACGCTGGCCCCTCCACCCAGAAAGTTACACTGTCCCTTTAAGTATGTTTATAGATATATGGTTTGCAGCCAACCATCAAAATTTGCCTGGAATGTTCCACAATATGGCATTAAATTATCAAGACTAGCAGGTGACACCAGGAGCAATCTTGGGGAATTCAGTCCCACTCACACTAAGAATGCACATCAAAACACCTACAGTATAATTGAATGAATGCACGTTAGATATGTTTAATGCCACAATGTGGAACTTTCCAGAAAAACAATCACATCCCTTGGAGACAAGAAGGTGGTGAACCCAAACCTAATCTAAAAGTTACTAGTGCATCTTTAATGATAAAAGTACCAGACACTATTTCAGCACCACGGACAGTTCATAGCTTGATCACAATAATGGAAACTTTGCAGCTTTCCATGCATCATAATAATACTTTTATTAACCTAACTAGAACAAATGCTTTTGTTAGACTTACTTATACATTTCTGGAAATAGTAATAAAGGCAGGCAGTCATATGGGCGACATTCTCATTTCTGAAAGTACTGAACTGGAGCGAGAATGAATCCTCCCCTTGGGGTGGGAACGCTGGATCTAGAAATCATATTTTTCTGCCTTTCTAACATGCTTTGTCATTGTCTCCAGTCATTATATTTTGAGAAGCGGCACCCAGATGACTCCTGACCATCTTTCTTCAAACATGCATAATGCATTAGATTAGAGATAAAAGCATGTGTCCAACTGAGGAGAGACGCTCCTGAGCTCACAGCCAAAGTGATCCTATTCAGCATGTGATTATGTATCGCAAACAGCAGCTAACATCACAATAACAAGGAAAACAAAACAGTGGAACTTAACAGTTGAATATGAGCAGCAGAAGCAGCTCCACTTGATGTGAAATTTAAAGGTGCAGTGCGTGACATTTTGCCTTTCCATCTTCATGAAGACGAAATCAGACCAAGTAACAGCACAGATCTGTGGAGAACGCCTGTTTTTCTAGGTATTTTTGAGCAATAACTCCACCTGTAATTGAATAAATGTGAGTTAGATCTGTTTAATGTCTGTAGTAAGTGGAACATTCTAAGCAAAGCAGTGACATGTCCATAGAAACAATAATATGACTGACCCCTAACAACAGGCAAACTTTGTAACTCTGCTCTACATCCACCAGCCCATACATATTCATAGAACTGATCAGTCTTGTTGCTACACATATGTACAGTTTATACACAGTTCGCTCTCTGATTAACCACACAGGACACTGATCAATATTTCAAAATCAAACTGACCCAACACGTCATTTCCTCTGCTTTATGAGGCAGACATGAGTGCAAATGGCCAGTGTGTTGCCTGCACGGTTTAGTCCATTTTATAAAGGCTCTGCTTTGGTTTTTCTTTGAACGATGCGTCTCAATTAGGCCACGTCATATAAAGCGCATTTCGGTAGCATTAGTCTGTCACTCTGGACAAGGTGTGAGCTGATTAACACCGAATAATTACACCAAAGAGATTGATCTGAGTGCAGCAACGGGGAGACAGGAACAGAAAAATGTGTTTGTAGTTTTCAAGCAATAACAGAAGTGTGTGTGAGGAAAGTCCGGCTAATGATGCTGAACATTTGCAGCGATCTTCTGAGACCTCTGCAGTGGTTTGTCAATAGTGACACTTTTGTAGGATGGATGTGTATGAAGCGATGTTCATCAGTCGCCGCCGTCAGACTGTGTTGAAATAAAGCTCACATTAAAAGCCTCAGACAGTGCATGCCTTCAGTTAGCACTATACACACACTATACACACACACTATACACACACACTATACACACACACTATACACACACTATACACACACTATACACACACACTATACACACACACTATACACACACACTATACACACACTATACAAACACTATACACACACACTATACACACACACTATACACACTTTATACACACACACTATACACACACTATACATACACACTATACACACACACTATACACACACTATACACACACACTATACACACACTATACACACACACTATACACACACTATACAAACACTATACACACACTATACACACACACACACTATACACACACTATACACACACTATACACACACACTATACACACACACTATACACACACTATACACACACACTATACACACACACTATACACACACTATACACACACACTATACACACACACTATACACACACACTATACACACACTATACAAACACTATACACACACACTATACACACACACTATACACACTTTATACACACACACTATACACACACTATACATACACACTATACACACACACTATACACACACTATACACACACACTATACACACACTATACACACACACTATACACACACTATACAAACACTATACACACACACTATACACACACACTATACACACTTTATACACACACACTATACACACACTATACACACACACTATACATACACACTATACACACACACTATACACACACTATACACACACACTATACACACACTATACACACACTATACACACACTATACACACACTATACAAACACTATACACACACACTATACACACACACTATACACACTTTATACACACACACTATACACACACTATACACACACACTATACACACACACTATACACATACACACTATACACACACACTATACACACACACTATACACACACACACTATACACACACTATACACACACACACTATACACACACTATACACACACACTATACACACACACTATACACACACACTATAATAATAATATACACACTTTATACACACACTATACACACACACTATACATACACACTATACACACACACTATACACACACTATACACACACTATACACACACTATACACACTATACATACACACTATACACACACACTATACACACACTATACACACACTATACACACACACTATACACACACACTATACACACACTATACACACACTATACACACACTATACACACACACACTATACACACACTATACACACACTATACACACACTATACACACACACACTATACACACACACTATACACACACACTATACACACACTATACACACACACTATACACACACACACACACACACTATACACACACACTATACACACACACTATACACACACACTATACACACACACTATACACACACTATACACACACTATACACACACTATACAC
>CM060658.1:41860080-42010080 GCA_030686955.1 Odontamblyopus rebecca
GTGGACCGCCGCTGGACACTGTTCTCCGTCTGGGGTGGTCGATTCCCTTCCTGGACCACCGCTGGACATTGTTCTCCGTCCAGGGTGGTAGATTCCCTTCTTGGACCACCGCTGGACACTGTTCTCCGTCTGGGGTGGCAGAATCCCTTCCTGGACCACCGCTGGACATTGTTCTCCGTCCAGGGTGGTAGATTCCCTTCTTGGACCACCGCTGGACACTGTTCTCCGTCTGGGGTGGTCAACTCCCTTCCTGGGCCGCCGCTGGACACTGTTCTCCGTCTGGGGTGGCAGAATCCCTTCCTGGACCACCGCTGGACATTGTTCTCCGTCCAGGGTGGTAGATTCCCTTCCTGGACCACCGCTGGACATTGTTCTCCGTCCAGGGTGGTAGATTCCCTTCTTGGACCACCGCTGGACACTGTTCTCCGTCTGGGGTGGTCAACTCCTTTCCTGGACCATCGCTGGACATTGTTCTCTGTCCAGGGTGGTAGATTCCCTTCCTGGACCACCGCTGGACACTGTTCTCCATCTGGGGTGGTCGGCTCCCTTCCTGGACCGCCGCTGGACGCTGTTCTCCGTCTGGGGTGGTCAACTCCCTTCCTGGGCTGCCGCTGGACGCTTGTTTCCGTCCGGGGTGGCTGTGTCCCTTCCTGGGCTGCTGCTGGTCGCCCCTCTCCATCCTGGGTGCCAGTTTACCTGTATCCCTCCATCCAGGCCCCCTCCACCCTCCCGTGTTTGTGTTGCTGTTTGGGACATCTGAGAGCCGTCCCTTGAGGGGGGGTACTGTCAGGGTTTGGTGTTTGTTGTGTGTTCCCCCTCCCTTCTGTGTCTGTCTGCTCCTCTCGGGGGTGTGGCTGGGCTAATGCTGCAGTGTGGATCACCTGCTCGGTGGTTCACCTGCAGCTAATTGTCTAATCAGCTCCACTATTTAGTTCTGTCCTCATCCTTTTGTTCTTTTGTCAGTTCATTCCTCCTCTATCCCTTGTCTACGTCCTCGTCCTGCTTGTCCACGTCCACGTCGTCGTCCTGCTTGTCCACGTCCTCGTCCTCATCCTGCTTGTCCACGTCGTCCTGCCTGCCCTTGTCGTCCAGTCTGTCTACCCGTGAGTCTACCCCAGTGTCTTCCCTCCGTCTATGTCTCCAGCCAGCTTCCATCACCACATCCTTCATTCCCGGCAATAAACCTGTTTAAACATCTACCTGTGCCTATGTCTCTGCTTTGGGGTCCTCAACCACACTCAAACCATGACACACACACACTATTACACACACACACACACACACTATACACACACACAGACACACACACACACACACTATTACACACACACAGGGCTCTACACTAACTTTTTTTTTCAGGAGCACATGTGCCCCTAAGTCAACAATTTTAGGAGCACAGAAAAACAAATGGGGGCACAAATAGGTTTTAGTTTTGAATGTTTATTACAGTGCAGAACTTGCACACACCAACTTATATGAATGAATTTTATACAAAAAACACAGAAGAATTATGACTGTACTTTTCCTGCACAATCACTGTGTTTTTAATCAGTCTGTCTCCATTTTATCTGATTAAGATTCATTTAGACTTAAAATAAGCCAAACAGACTGTACTGCACTGAAACACTCTGCGCCCCTTTGTGGACCTAAGCGAACAGACAAGAACATTCACACAGACAGTGGCTCCTCTTTTCTGCATCACTCGAGGAAAAACTCAAACTAAAACACAACACTCCCCACAGTTTGAGAACCTCTTCTTTAAGAGAACTTCCACTGGCACTTTACACAAAACTGCTTCGATGTGAATAAAGTGGGTAGAATTTTTAAACCTGTATTTTCAAATTCCTGGAGTTGTGACAAACAGATTAATTTGGCATTTTCTTTGGCAAACTTCAGCCCACATATCGCCTGCTCTGTGCCGTAGCTCTGCTCTGTGCGACACTGACAGAAAATTAGTTTTTTTCACAGGGCAGATGTTTAACCTGCCCTGTGACGCAGGCTGAGGGTGGAGCTGTGGACGAGCCGTGCTCTGGTGGTGCAGTGTCCACGGGCTCCAGCGCACAGGTCCCACACACTGGTACAAGTTTATTGGCGACAGCAGCGGCCGTAATGAAATATGATGCACTCAGTATTCAGACATCGAGTCCGTGACGTGACCAAGTCCAAATGCACTCGAGTCCGAGACAAGACCGAGACAAAGCTCTCGCTTTAGAGGGTCCAGCGGCACAGGGGTGTCTACTGTGGTGGGACAGGTGTGGGTCCTGTGGTGGGACAGGTGTGGGTCCTGTGGTGGGACAGGTGTGGGTCCTGTGGTGGGACAGGTGTGGGTCCTGTGGTGGGACAGGTGTGGGTCCTGTGAGGGGACAGGTGTGGGTCCTGTGGTGGGACAGGTGTGGGTCCTGTGATGGGACAGGTGTGGGTCCTGTGGTGGGACAGGTGTGGGTCCTGTGATGGGACAGGTGTGGGTCCTGTGGTGGGACAGGTGTGGGTCCTGTGGTGGGACAGGTGTGGGTCCTGTGATGGGACAGGTGTGGGTCCTGTGGTGGGACAGGTGTGGGTCCTGTGGTGGGACAGGTGTGGGTCCTGTGGTGGGACAGGTGTGGGTCCTGTGAGGGGACAGGTGTGGGTCCTGTGGTGGGACAGGTGTGGGTCCTGTGGTGGGACAGGTGTGGGTCCTGTGGTGGGACAGGTGTGGGTCCTGTGATGGGACAGGTGTGGGTCCTGTGGTGGGACAGGTGTGGGTCCTGTGGTGGGACAGGTGTGGGTCCTGTGGTGGGACAGGTGTGGGTCCTGCTGTGGTGGGACAGGTGTGGGTCCTGTGGTGGGACAGGTGTGGGTCCTGTGATGGGACAGGTGTGGGTCCTGTAATGAGACAGGTGTGGGTCCTGTGATGGGACAGGTGTGGGTCCTGTGATGGGACAGGTGTGGGTCCTGTGGTGGGACAGGTGTGGGTCCTGTGGTGGGACAGGTGTGGGTCCTGTGGTGGGACAGGTGTGGGTCCTGTGGTGGGACAGGTGTGGGTCCTGTGGTGGGACAGGTGTGGGTCCTGTGGTTGGACAGGTGTGGGTCCTGTGATGGGACAGGTGTGGGTCCTATGGTGGGACAGGTGTGGGTCCTGTGGTGGACAGGTGTGGGTCCTGTGAGGGGACAGGTGTGGGTCCTGTGGTGGGACAGGTGTGGGTCCTGTGGTGGGACAGGTGTGGGTCCTGTGAGGGGACAGGTGTGGGTCCTATGGTGGGACAGGTGTGGGTCCTGTGATGGGACAGGTGTGGGTCCTGTGGTGGGACAGGTGTGGGTCCTGTGGTGGGACAGGTGTGGGTCCTGTGGTGGGACAGGTGTGGGTCCTGCTGTGGGACAGGTGTGGGTCCTGTGGTGGGACAGGTGTGGGTCCTGTGGTGGGACAGGTGTGGGTCCTGTGGTGGGACAGGTGTGGGTCCTGTGGTGGGACAGGTGTGGGTCCTGTGATGGGACAGGTGTGGGTCCTGTGGTGGGACAGGTGTGGGTCCTGTGATGGGACAGGTGTGGGTCCTGTGGTGGGACAGGTGTGGGTCCTGTGATGGGACAGGTGTGGGTCCTGTGGTGGGACAGGTGTGGGTCCTGTGGTGGGACAGGTGTGGGTCCTGTGATGGGACAGGTGTGGGTCCTATGGTGGGACAGGTGTGGGTCCTGTGGTGGGACAGGTGTGGGTCCTGTGGTGGGACAGGTGTGGGTCCTGTGAGGGGACAGGTGTGGGTCCTGTGGTGGGACAGGTGTGGGTCCTGTGGTGGGACAGGTGTGGGTCCTGTGATGGGACAGGTGTGGGTCCTGTGGTGGGACAGGTGTGGGTCCTGTGGTGGGGCAGGTGTGGGTCCTGTGGTGGGACAGGTGTGGGTCCTGTGGTGGGACAGGTGTGGGTCCTGTGGTGGAACAGGTGTGGGTCCTGTGATGGGACAGGTGTGGGTCCTGTGGTGGGACAGGTGTGGGTCCTGTGGTGGGACAGGTGTGGGTCCTGTGGTGGGACAGGTGTGGGTCCTGTGGTGGGACAGGTGTGGGTCCTGTGATGGGACAGGTGTGGGTCCTGTGGTGGGACAGGTGTGGGTCCTGTGGTGGGACAGGTGTGGGTCCTGTGAGGGGACAGGTGTGGGTCCTGTGGTGGGACAGGTGTGGGTCCTGTGATGGGACAGGTGTGGGTCCTGTGGTGGGACAGGTGTGGGTCCTGTGGTGGGACAGGTCTGGGTCCTGTGGTGGGACAGGTGTGGGTCCTGTGAGGGGACAGGTGTGGGTCCTGTGGTGGGACAGGTGTGGGTCCTGTGGTGGGACAGGTGTGGGTCCTGTGATGGGACAGGTGTGGGTCCTATGGTGGGACAGGTGTGGGTCCTGTGATGGGACAGGTGTGGGTCCTGTGGTGGGACAGGTGTGGGTCCTGTGGTGGGACAGGTGTGGGTCCTGTGGTGGGACAGGTGTGGGTCCTGTGGTGGGGCAGGTGTGGGTCCTGTGGTGGGACAGGTGTGGGTCCTGTGGTGGGACAGGTGTGGGTCCTGTGGTGGGACAGGTGTGGGTCCTGTGGTGGGGCAGGTGTGGGTCCTATGGTGGGACAGGTGTGGGTCCTGTGAGGGGACAGGTGTGGGTCCTGTGAGGGGACAGGTGTGGGTCCTGTGGTGGGACAGGTGTGGGTCCTGTGATGGGACAGGTGTGGGTCCTGTGAGGGGACAGGTGTGGGTCCTGTGGTGGGACAGGTGTGGGTCCTGTGGTGGGACAGGTGTGGGTCCTGTGATGGGACAGGTGTGGGTCCTGTGGTGGGACAGGTGTGGGTCCTGTGGTGGGACAGGTGTGGGTCCTGTGATGGGACAGGTGTGGGTCCTGTGAGGGGACAGGTGTGGGTCCTGTGATGGGACAGGTGTGGGTCCTGTAATGGGACAGGTGTGGGTCCTGTGATGGGACAGGTGTGGGTCCTGTGATGGGACAGGTGTGGGTCCTGTGGTGGGACAGGTGTGGGTCCTGTGATGGGACAGGTGTGGGTCCTGTGGTGGGACAGGTGTGGGTCCTGTGATGGGACAGGTGTGGGTCCTGTGATGGGACAGGTGTGGGTCCTGTGAGGGGACAGGTGTGGGTCCTGTGATGGGACAGGTGTGGGTCCTGTGGTGGGACAGGTGTGGGTCCTGTGGTGGGACAGGTGTGGGTCCTGTGGTGAGACAGGTGTGGGTCCTATGGTGGGACAGGTGTGGGTCCTGTGGTGGGACAGGTGTGGGTCCTGTGGTGAGACAGGTGTGGGTCCTATGGTGGGACAGGTGTGGGTCCTGTGGTGGGACAGGTGTGGGTCCTGTGATGGGACAGGTGTGGGTCCTGTGGTGGGACAGGTGTGGGTCCTGTGGTGGGACAGGTGTGGGTCCTGTGATGGGACAGGTGTGGGTCCTGTGAGGGGACAGGTGTGGGTCCTGTGATGGGACAGGTGTGGGTCCTGTAATGGGACAGGTGTGGGTCCTGTGATGGGACAGGTGTGGGTCCTGTGATGGGACAGGTGTGGGTCCTGTGGTGGGACAGGTGTGGGTCCTGTGATGGGACAGGTGTGGGTCCTGTGGTGGGACAGGTGTGGGTCCTGTGATGGGACAGGTGTGGGTCCTGTGATGGGACAGGTGTGGGTCCTGTGAGGGGACAGGTGTGGGTCCTGTGATGGGACAGGTGTGGGTCCTGTGGTGGGACAGGTGTGGGTCCTGTGGTGGGACAGGTGTGGGTCCTGTGGTGAGACAGGTGTGGGTCCTGTGGTGGGACAGGTGTGGGTCCTGTGGTGGGACAGGTGTGGGTCCTGTGGTGAGACAGGTGTGGGTCCTATGGTGGGACAGGTGTGGGTCCTGTGGTGGGACAGGTGTGGGTCCTGTGATGGGACAGGTGTGGGTCCTGTGGTGGGACAGGTGTGGGTCCTGTGGTGGGACAGGTGTGGGTCCTGTGGTGGGACAGGTGTGGGTCCTGTGAGGGGACAGGTGTGGGTCCTGTGGTGGGACAGGTGTGGGTCCTGTGGTGGGGCAGGTGTGGGTCCTGTGGTGGGACAGGTGTGGGTCCTGTGGTGGGACAGGTGTGGGTCCTGTGGTGGGACAGGTGTGGGTCCTGTGGTGGGACAGGTGTGGGTCCTGTGAGGGGACAGGTGTGGGTCCTGTGGTGGGACAGGTGTGGGTCCTGTGGTGGGACAGGTGTGGGTCCTGTGGTGGGGCAGGTGTGGGTCCTGTGGTGGGACAGGTGTGGGTCCTGTGGTGGGACAGGTGTGGGTCCTGTGAGGGGACAGGTGTGGGTCCTGTGGTGGGACAGGTGTGGGTCCTGTGGTGGGACAGGTGTGGGTCCTGTGATGGGACAGGTGTGGGTCCTGTGGTGGGACAGGTGTGGGTCCTGTGGTGGGGCAGGTGTGGGTCCTGTGGTGGGACAGGTGTGGGTCCTGTGATGGGACAGGTGTGGGTCCTGTGGTGGGACAGGTGTGGGTCCTGTGGTGGGACAGGTGTGGGTCCTGTGAGGGGACAGGTGTGGGTCCTGTGGTGGGACAGGTGTGGGTCCTGTGATGGGACAGGTGTGGGTCCTGTGGTGGGGCAGGTGTGGGTCCTGTGGTGGGACAGGTGTGGGTCCTGTGGTGGGACAGGTGTGGGTCCTGTGGTGGGACAGGTGTGGGTCCTGTGGTGGGGCAGGTGTGGGTCCTATGGTGGGACAGGTGTGGGTCCTGTGAGGGGACAGGTGTGGGTCCTGTGGTGGGACAGGTGTGGGTCCTGTGATGGGACAGGTGTGGGTCCTGTGAGGGGACAGGTGTGGGTCCTGTGGTGGGACAGGTGTGGGTCCTGTGGTGGGACAGGTGTGGGTCCTGTGATGGGACAGGTGTGGGTCCTGTGAGGGGACAGGTGTGGGTCCTGTGATGGGACAGGTGTGGGTCCTGTGGTGGGACAGGTGTGGGTCCTGTGATGGGACAGGTGTGGGTCCTGTGAGGGGACAGGTGTGGGTCCTGTGATGGGACAGGTGTGGGTCCTGTAATGGGACAGGTGTGGGTCCTGTGATGGGACAGGTGTGGGTCCTGTGATGGGACAGGTGTGGGTCCTGTGGTGGGACAGGTGTGGGTCCTGTGATGGGACAGGTGTGGGTCCTGTGGTGGGACAGGTGTGGGTCCTGTGGTGGGACAGGTGTGGGTCCTGTGATGGGACAGGTGTGGGTCCTGTGAGGGGACAGGTGTGGGTCCTGTGATGGGACAGGTGTGGGTCCTGTGGTGGGACAGGTGTGGGTCCTGTGATGGGACAGGTGTGGGTCCTGTGAGGGGACAGGTGTGGGTCCTGTGGTGGGACAGGTGTGGGTCCTGTGGTGGGACAGGTGTGGGTCCTGTGATGGGACAGGTGTGGGTCCTGTGGTGGGACAGGTGTGGGTCCTGTGGTGGGACAGGTGTGGGTCCTGTGGTGGGACAGGTGTGGGTCCTGTGAGGGGACAGGTGTGGGTCCTGTGGTGGGACAGGTGTGGGTCCTGTGGTGGGACAGGTGTGGGTCCTGTGATGGGACAGGTGTGGGTCCTGTGAGGGGACAGGTGTGGGTCCTGTGGTGGGACAGGTGTGGGTCCTGTGGTGGGACAGGTGTGGGTCCTGTGAGGGGACAGGTGTGGGTCCTGTGGTGGGACAGGTGTGGGTCCTGTGGTGGGACAGGTGTGGGTCCTGTGATGGGACAGGTGTGGGTCCTGTGGTGGGTGAGTTTTGAAGCGGAGGTTGTTCGTATGAGTGATATCGCCGCACACCCGGAGCTCGTATGCTGGGGTCGTGGGCGGTCGGAGGTGTGGTGCCCGGGCTCGGTTCGGTTGCGCTCTCGCTGGGCGTGTCGCGCTGGGCGTGTCGCGCTGGGCGTGTCGCGCTGGGCGTGTCGCGCTGGGCGTGTCGCGCTGGGCGTGTCGCGCTTTAGGGGCTCCAGGCCTGGGCACGATTCTGAAGTCCTAGTGTGACTGCGCCCCTAATGTTTGACACATGTAGAACGTTTAACTCGTCACGTTGCGTCTGTGCAGCTCCTTATTGTGCTGCAGAAGCATCGCACAGGTGCCACTGTTTTATTTTCCTCGTTTAGACCCAGTTTAGACCTGGTTCAGACCTGGTTCAGACCTGGTTCAGACCTGGTTCAGACCCGGTTTAGACCCGGTTTAGACCCGGTTTAGACCCGGTTCAGACCTGGTTCAGACCTGGTTCAGACCTGGTTCAGACCTGGTTTAGTCCTGGTTTAGACCTGGTTCAGTCCTGGTTCAGACCTGGTTTAGACCTGGTTCAGACCTGGTTTAGTCCTGGTTTAGACCTGGTTTAGTCCTGGTTCAGACCTGGTTTAGACCTGGTTTAGTCCTGGTTCAGACCTGGTTTAGACCTGGTTTAGTCCTGGTTCAGACCTGGTTCAGACGTGGTTTAGTCCTGGTTTAGTCCTGGTTTAGACCTGGTTTAGTCCTGGTTTAGACCTGGTTTAGACCTGGTTTAGTCCTGGTTCAGACCTGGTTTAGTCCTGGTTCAGACCTGGTTTAGACCTGGTTTAGTCCTGGTTCAGACCTGGTTCAGACGTGGTTTAGTCCTGGTTTAGTCCTGGTTCAGACCTGGTTTAGTCCTGGTTTAGACCTGGTTTAGTCCTGGTTTAGTCCTGGTTTAGACCTGGTTTAGTCCTGGTTTAGTCCTGGTTCAGACCTGGTTCAGACCTGGTTTAGACCTGGTTTAGACCTGGTTTAGTCCTGGTTCAGACCTGGTTCAGACCTGGTTTAGTCCTGGTTCAGACCTGGTTCAGACCTGGTTCAGACCTGGTTCAGACCTGGTTTAGTCCTGGTTTAGTCCTGGTTTAGTCCTGCTTTAGTCCTGCTTTAGACCTGGTTCAGACCTGGTTCAGACCTGGTTTAGTCCTGGTTTAGTCCTGGTTTAGTCCTGGTTCAGACCTGGTTCAGACCTGGTTTAGTCCTGGTTCAGACCTGGTTCAGACCTGGTTCAGACCTGGTTCAGACCTGGTTCAGACCTGGTTTAGTCCTGGTTTAGTCCTGGTTCAGACCTGGTTCAGACCTGGTTTAGTCCTGGTTCAGACCTGGTTCAGACCTGGTTCAGACCTGGTTCAGACCTGGTTCAGACCTGGTTTAGTCCTGGTTTAGTCCTGGTTTAGTCCTGGTTTAGTCCTGGTTTAGTCCTGGTTCATACCTGGTTTAGTCCTGGTTTAGTCCTGGTTCAGACCTGGTTCAGACCTGGTTCAGACCTGGTTCAGTCCTGGTTCAGACCTGGTTCAGACCTGGTTCAGACCTGGTTCAGACCTGGTTCAGTCCTGGTTCAGACCTGGTTCAGACCTGGTTCAGACCTGGTTCAGACCTGGTTCAGACCTGGTTTAGTCCTGGTTTAGTCCTGGTTTAGTCCTGGTTCAGACCTGGTTCAGACCTGGTTCAGACCTGGTTTAGTCCTGGTTTAGTCCTGGTTTAGTCCTGGTTCAGACCTGGTTCAGACCTGGTTCAGACCTGGTTTAGTCCTGGTTTAGACCTGGTTTAGTCCTGGTTCAGACCTGGTTCAGACCTGGTTCAGACCTGGTTTAGTCCTGGTTTAGTCCTGGTTTAGTCCTGGTTCAGACCTGGTTCAGACCTGGTTCAGACCTGGTTTAGTCCTGGTTTAGACCTGGTTTAGTCCTGGTTCAGACCTGACTAAACAATGATGAGAACATTTTGGCTAAAAGGTGAAAAAGTGGGTTAAATGATGTTCTTCACGAGTCCCAAAATGGTTTTTCCTGGTCGCCATATGGCTGATAATATGAGCTGAAGTTCAGATCTAGTTCATTATCAGGATGTGATACCTGCAGCCCCCGAATACTTTTTCTGGATTATCAAAAGGCCTTCGACACTGGGAGGCATCAGTTCATTACAGACACATTAAACTACCCACATTCTGGAAGTTTCTTTGTCACAGCTTTTCAAACAGGGACAATAACAGTGCAGGAAAGCTTCCTTACGGTACATCCCACAGATTTAATGCTGATAAAGGCGTAGGACAAGGCTGTCCGGCCTCACCTTATATTTTACTAGATGTCCCCAAATCTCTCTGCTCACATCTTGACAACATTTTATTCAGTTTCTTCTGGAAAAATAAATCCCATAAGATAAAGTCTCATGTCAAACCCATTAGCAGAAGGAGGATTAGATGTTTGGACTTTTACTACTTTCATCAGATTTTTTAGATTAACTGGACAAAACGATTTAGTAAGAATCCAAATAGTTTAGGGAATATATTTCCAAATCCCTTTTCTCCTAAGTTCGGTGGTCTAAGTTTTCTTCTGCGTTGTCCTTTTACTGCTGGAAAACTCCCTGTGAAACGAGCTCATTTCCATCACCAGGTTCTTCTGTGTTGGTCTTTACTTTATAAACAGAATTATTCTCCTCACAAGGGCCACCTCCACCCAGTTTGACCGAGGCTGAGGTGAGGCCCTCAGCCAAAACGCTCCCCGGCCAGTGGCTGAGGGCCCTGGGGGAAGCTCTTCTGAGCCCAGCACATGGACACAAGTGCCTCCATCAGATGCAAGTATACACTTCTGTCTGCATTTAATCAAATAAAATAAGACCAATAGATATATCCTATTTTATTCACCCAACAGTTGAGGATGGTGTCCTCTGCCTGGTGCAGCCTCCCCACCCAATACAACACCCTGCAGCTGGAACTATTCCACACTCAGATCCTGCCTCAGGTGGTAGTTGAAAGTACTGAAACAGTCTCTCTCTATCACAGGAGGAGGAGGAGGAGGAGACGCTGACTGCTGCCTCAGGGATAGATCCAGAGGGGCCAACTGAAGTATGTGTTAATATGATGTGAAGTTACTGCAGAGCCATGAGGCCCATTCACATTTCTTTACACTGTTGAGTGAAATGTAGTTTCATGTGCACTGAAGTGATGAGTGGACAAAAGACTAAGTACATTTTGATGTTTCAACAGGACATGGCTGGGCATCATGAGCAGCTCCATCAGGACATGGCTGGGCATCATGAGCAGCTCCATCAGGACATGGCTGGGCATCATGAGCAGCTCCATCAGGACATGGCTGGGCATCATGAGCAGCTCCATCAAGTTCAGCCGCACAGCTTCATACAGTGAGATTTTCCTGTGAAATCTGTATGTAGAACTGCAGCTCTTAAATGTTGTGCATATGTTTCACAGTTACCAGCCAAACACTTGTACAGACTGCACCTGATAAAGAAAATTTAAAAAAAACAGAAAAGGAAATGACCGATCTAGATCTGCAGATAAGGAAGGCAGATCTGGAAATTCAGTTACTGGAACAGTTGAGGTGGTGCATTGGTGAAATGGAGGAATATGTTAATAATTGGAACTATTATAAATCCTAACTGTTGCTTTTGTACTGTAGGGAATAAAGATGAACCAAATCACATTTGAATATGTGTTTTATTTTCAAAAGTAGTTCCTACAAATGAGGTCTCTCACAGCTCTTCCATCCCGGACATCTTCAGGGTGGATGGGGTGGTCATCCTCAGGGTCACTGATTTGTACAGCAGGTGTTGCTCTCCCCTAATAACTGCAATATTCTGGAGAACAACACAGGCCACAGTGATGTCACATGCCCTCTCTGGAGTGACCCTGAGCTTGTGCAGCCACTGGAACCGGGATTTGAGTAGGCCAATGGTCATCTCAACCCGGGCTCTAGTCCTGCAGTGGGCCACATTAAAACGCTGTTGGGGCCCCGGCTCAGGGTCAGGGTAAGGGGTCAACAGAGTGGGCTGGCATGGGTAGCCTCGATCCCCTAATAGGTCGCCATTAAACTCCCCTGTAATTATAGAGGACACATTTGAGTGCATTTAAAAAGAGACAAAGAACATTTGTACAAAGCTTCAGCTTCCTCACCACGTGCAAGTCTGTTGCTCAGACTTCCTGTAGATCCGAGAACCATGGACAGAGCCAGGCCACTTGGCTTCTACATTTGTAATGTAGGTTGCATCGGATATGATCTTCACAGTGCAAAGAATGACAGGAGTTAGTTGTATTGTACTGTAGCCTACATTTTCATACAGCCTACATATTTTTTAAGATTATAGATCATATACCTGGACATTGATGCTGTGAAAAGATTTTCTGTTCACATAATCCGCCTCATTCTCTGTAGGTGCAGTGATGGGAATGTGGGTCCCATCTATGCACCTATTATATTAGGAAGCCCTGCAAAATTACATTTAATTAAGTTAATTGATCTGACTGACTGAGGTAGCAGCAGAATGTAAAGAAATAACCAAAAAAATAAATTAAATGAATAGGCCTATATTATTTCTACATCAATTACCTGCAATCCTGTGGAACTCCTCCTTGATGTTGCGGGTGGGTTTGTGTCCGGGGAACACCACCATCACCGGCAACAGGCGTTTCAGTGCCAGGGTCACTTTCCTCACCGCTCTGCACTGTGGCCTCGCCATAGTTGCTCCGCGTCGCCAATATTGTACAGAAAACTCCCGTTTGCATAAAAACGTAGCGCGATGCACGGGATTTGTAGGGAAGTGAGCGCACGTCCGCGGTGGGTGAAGTTTGTAATATGAGGCCGGAGGAGACTTTAAGATAAATGATCCCGTTTGATGAAAAGCGGCAGCGCTCAAACAGATATTCATCTGGAAATGACAGAATATCCAGCCTGGGCCCAAAGATTCTCTCCCGGCGCAAAGCGTTTCGAATAATTTGTGCTTCCATGTCTATTGGGTTTGGGAGGAATGGACAAGCCATGTTGTGTCAAAGCGATTTTCATGCGAGAGGAGCGGAAAAACTCAGGGTTATTTCAAGTAAACCTGCCCCCGAGCAGGTTATGTTCACAGAGTCTGTTACCACGGTGACTGACTCAGTGTTTCAGTTACGGCGCTTTCTGGAACAGAAAACCCAGACTTTCCCTCAACTCAGGGTTAACTTACTCAGAGTTTTCACATAACCCGCTTTCTGGAACAGGCCCCTGCTGATAAAAATCGCACAAACAAGTTCATTAGAAAACATTTTGTGGACATTTCAAATCCCTTCTGTAAACACAGGTGGAAGTAAAAAACATCTCCAAGTAAAAAACAATGGAACACAGTGTTTTTGTTCCCCTATAAATATGAAAGAACAAATAAGGTCAAAGAAGGTTTCTTTAGAATTCGACACAGATACGACCCGGTTTCTCCCAAATGTCTGTAACAAATGTTCTTTCTGTCAGTGATGGGGAAAGTATTGAACATGTCTGTAGATCGTCTCTAGTGTGGAAATCAGGCTCTGACTTAGAACATTATCTTACAGCAATATTTGGGCCCTGATAGTTTCTGTTTACGTGTTTTATTTTGCTTTTGTATTTTCTACACTGTATTTGTGCAGTGGATTATTGTAGATTAGTGATGGGACAAACAACACTGGTGCGTCAGCACTGTGTCGAGTGCTCAAGAGTGAATCCCCGTATTGGTGCGTGTATCGCTTTAAGGAAAAGTGACCGATACAGGAACTGTATCGTTTGGATGAGCCGCGCCAAATTGTGTTTATAAGGAAACAAACTGTATCAACATGGTGCAGATGGACTGGATGGATAAACTGTGTTTGCGGCACTGTTTGCTGTTGGTTTTTCTGGATTTTTGCACTGACTTCATGGATCGTTCGAGGAAGTTTTCCCCTGTGTGGAATAATTTTGATCTTTTGACACCAAATAAGGTAAATCACTTTCTTCTTTGGGCATTGTTTACTGTTAGTTATTTTAATTTAATGTGTTTCTACTCTTTTCTGGTAAGACGTTTAAATTGTTTGCTTTTTATTTTATTGTAGGTGAAGTGTCGGCTCTGCTCCACGGAGCTGTCATATATCAATAAGAGCTCGTCATCAATGTTGCGGCATTATAGAGCTCGGCATGGCAACAATGAGCGGCAGATGCTCCTGCGAGTTCCCCAGGTATGTTGATATCACAAAAAAAATAAAAATTTCAAAAATAGTTAATTGCATACAAAAGGCTCTGTGTGACTAATGTTTGTGGGAAAAAATAATAAAATAAAAAAGTACAGTTCTTTAAAAAGCATTAAACAAAATATCTTCTTTTGACTTGCAGGCCCAAACGAGCAAGCACTGGATGAGGCTGTGGTGAACATGGTTATTAAAGACTGTCAGCCATTCAGCTTTGTTGAAAATGAGGGATTCAGGGAGCTTATGAAGCTTGTTGCACCCTCATATGTTCTACCAAGCAGGAAGGTATGTTTAAGAAATGTATTGCTGAATTAATTCGAGTACTGTCAATACAGGGATAGAACTATTTGTATTCAGTAGGTATTACAGTGTTTGTATGGTTATTTTTAGACCATCAAGGACTTGGTGAGCCAGAAATATGAGCAGGAAAAAGATAAAATGAAAGAGGACCTCCAGAACACTGTTGCGGTTACTTTAACAGCCGATATGTGGACGTCCATTAACATGGAAGCATATCTTGCTGTAACTTGCCACTATGTGGATAAAGACAGCCATGAACTCCGTTCATCAGTCTTGGGAGTACAGCATTTCCCACAGAGGCACACTGCCGAAAACATGGCCACGGTGAAAAGGAGCCTCATGGAGGAGTGGGGCATAGCGGGCAAGGTCAGGTGTCTCGTCACTGATGCAGCAGCAAACATGGTTTTATGTGCTCGAATGCTGCAAATTCGGCATACCATTTGTATTGCGCATTCCATGAATTTAATTGTAAAAAAATCATGTGATCAAATCACATGACACTAACAGAAATCCGCAACAAAACACGGCAAATTGTGACCTACTTTCGATCAAGCACCACAGCAAAAGAAAAGCTCACACAAATTCAGCAACAGTTGGGAACACCATTTCATAAACTAATAAATGAGGTGCCGACACGTTGGAACAGCACCTATCACATGCTGGAAAGGATGACCGAGCAGAAGGAGGCAGTCCGGGTGTCACTGGCCTCATTAAAAACTGACATCACTCCACTGACTCCTGAAGAATATGACATCATTGAAGAGATGCTCAGAGTGCTCGCTCCTTTTAACGAAGCCACAAGAGAACTCTCTGAGGAAAAACGAGTGTCAGGGTCAAAGGTAATTCCATTAATGAGAATGATCCACATTGAGCTTCTACATCAAGCCTCAACAGTGACCAAAACAGCTGCTCAGGAGCTGAACATCTGACAAAGCGGTTAACTGAGTGTATTTCCAACATGGAGTCACTCAGTGTGATGACACTAGCAACATTGTTGGATTCCAGGTTTAAAACACTTGGCTTCTTTAGTCCACTGAAAGCAACTGAAGCGGTCAAGAGACTTAAGTCTGAGTGTGCTGCTGAAATGAGGAGCCATGAGCCTGACCCAGCAGAAGAGCCGAGCTATTCACATGGATCAGAACCCAGTTCAGGTATGAAAACACATTTTTTTGTGTTTATATGTATATTTCTTTGGCAGTTTGTTAGTCCTTAATTATTGTTATGTGATAATAAACTATTTCTAAAATGTTTGTTAGGTCACAATCTCTGGAAAACTCTAGATTTGGAGGTTGAGGGGAACAAGATGACCTCGAATACTACTGCTGATTCCATAGTTGAAGTCCAACGCTACCTGGCTGAAAGCAATGCACCCAGAACACAAGACCCCCTACAATACTGGAAAAATAACAAGACAACATATCCGCACCTTTATCAACTCGCACTTAAATTTTTATGCACACCATCCTCATCTGTTCCCTGTGAAAGAGTATTTTCAAAGGCAGGTGAACTAGTGTCTAAAAGAAGAAATCGCCTTGGAGCAAAGTCACTTGAAAAAATTTTGTTTCTCAATAAAAATGTATGAATCCATCAATTTTAGTGTGTTATTTCATATGACTGAACACAAAACAAAATCCCATACATAAGTTAAACATTAACTTTATTTTATATTCCAACTTTTTTAGCATTTACACAAAGGATTAAATTTTTTTTAAATTCTTCTCCTGAACTCAGCAGACAAATGGGGCAAATGAAATTATATGATGAGATCACGTTTTAAGTGAAAGAACTAGCAAATAGAGATGACATGTTATTTCACAGGCTGATGTTGGGTCTGCAGCAGGTAAACCGTTCCATTTTGTTTTCATTTTGTTTACCTGCAATGATTTTAGGACGACAGCAGAGGTCACTATAGAGTGACCAACACAGTATCAATACAGTGTCAACACAGTTTGTGTTATGTGTCAATACACTCCTTGAGGCATCATCATCCCATCACTATTGTATATTCTTGAGGAATGTATGATGCACAAAAGAATAAAGGAATTTAATAAAATAAAAAAAAGACCGCTAAAAGATTTTCATTTCCGCATTCACTTCCTTGTTTGCAGCCCAACGTGTGACGTCACAGCCCGAGACTGTTGGGCTGAAACGCCCTGTCAGAACTCACTGAATCCATCGTGCGTTCGCTCTGCGCTCGTTCTGCTGTTTCACACACGGTAACACTTGATTCTTTTACACTGTGTTTGGACTGTTTCTGTTTACTTAGAAAAGCAGGAGTTTCCTTCAGCTTTGCTCCACTTTCTGTCTGAGTCTTAATGGAGAAACTGTGGCGCACTGAGGCGTTGAGTCATGTTGGGGAAGTTCCTCTGACAAACTCTGTAGTGCCTCATTCCTACTTCCTCCTGACTGTGGGGAGACTTTTCTGCACTTTGGTGGAAATGGATCAAATGTGCGTTTGGATTAAAGACGTTTAAATGGAGGTAAGATTTAGACCTGCTTTAGTCCTGGTTTAGACCTGGTTTAGTCCTGGTTTAGTCCTGGTTTAGACCTGGTTCAGTCCAGGTTTAGTCCTGGTTCAGTCCAGGTTTAGTCCTGGTTTAGTCCTGGGTTAGACCTGATTTAGTCTTTGTTTAGTCCTTGTTTAGACCTGGTTTAGACCTGGTTCAGACCTGGTTTAGTCCTGGTTTAGTACTGGTTTAGTACTGGTTTAGTACTGGTTTAGTACTGGTTTAGTACTGGTTTAGTCCTGGTTTGGACCTGGTTTAGACCTGGTTTAGACCTGGTTCAGACGTGGTTCAGACGTGGTTCAGACGTGGTTCAGTCCTGGTTCCGACCTGGTTCCGACCTGGTTCCGACCTGGTTCCGACCTGGTTCCGACCTGGTTCAGACCTGGTTCAGACCTGGTTTAGTCCTGGTTCAGTCCTGGTTCAGACCTGGTTCAGACCTGGTTCAGACCTGGTTCAGACCTGGTTCAGTCCTGGTTCAGACGTGGTTCAGACGTGGTTCAGACGTGGTTCAGACGTGGTTCAGACGTGGTTCAGTCCTGGTTCCGACCTGGTTCCGACCTGGTTCCGACCTGGTTCCGACCTGGTTCCGACCTGGTTCAGACCTGGTTCAGACCTGGTTCAGACCTGGTTTAGTCCTGGTTTAGTCCTGGTTCAGTCCTGGTTCAGACCTGGTTCAGACCTGGTTCAGTCCTGGTTCAGACGTGGTTCAGACGTGGTTCAGACGTGGTTCAGACGTGGTTTAGACCTGGTTCAGACCTGGTTTAGATCTGGTTTAGTCCTGGTTTAGTCCTGGTTCAGACCTGGTTCAGACCTGGTTCAGTCCTGGTTCAGTCCTGGTTCAGTCCTGGTTCAGACCTGGTTCAGTCCTGGTTCAGTCCTGGTTCAGTCCTGGTTCAGACGTGGTTCAGACGTGGTTCAGACGTGGTTCAGACGTGGTTCAGACCTGGTTTAGACCTGGTTCAGACCTGGTTTAGACCTGGTTTAGTCCTGGTTTAGACCTGGTTTAGTCCTGGTTTAGTCCTGGTTTAGACCTGGTTTAGTCCCTGGTTTAGACCCTGTATAGTCCTGGTTTAGACCTGGTTTAGACCTGGTTTAGTCCTGGTTTAGTCCTGGTTTAGACCTGGTTTAGTCCTGGTTTAGACCTGGTTTAGTCCTGGTTTAGTCCTGGTTTAGACCTGGTTTAGTCCCTGGTTTAGACCCTGTATAGTCCTGGTTTAGACCTGGTTTAGACCTGGTTTAGACCAGGTTTAGACCTGGTTTAGTCCTGGTTTAGTCCTGGTTTAGACCTGGTTCAGTCCTGGTTCAGACCTGGTTCAGACCTGGTTCAGACCTGGTTCAGACCTGGTTCAGACCTGGTTCAGACCTGGTTTCTTCTGTTTTCAGCCTGTTTGTGTCGTTCGTCTCATCAGAACTTGAGATATTTCCTCAGTTCTTTCACAGATTCTTGTGCTGTGAATCTCCTGTTGTTCTGTGTCGTCACAGTTGAACATCTTTTCTGCTCCATCTACATTTGTGTGTCTTTTGCGTCCACACTGAAGCCTGTTTTTGCTGCCTCATAATGTGGCGTCTTTAGGTGTGGTCAGTAGTGCTGTGCGGGTGGCCCTGTGGCCCCGTGGGGTTCAGGCGGGTGGAGAACTCAAAGAGAAGAGGTAAAGCGGGTGCAGGTGGGTCATGTCTCTGCACAGCCTCCGCCTAAAGCACATTCTGGAGCTCTGATGAACAAACCAGGGCACAGGACTTCTGGATCTGCACCTGTGACCTGCACAAAGAGGACGACTTTAGTCCTTACACCAGACCTGGGCATAGTCCGGCTCCGGGGCCACATACGGCCCTTTGGTCCACTCTGAGCCCACACTTTAAGCTCATTTGGAATGACACAATAAAGTGATTTTATCATTGGGCCTCATGCAGGGACTAAAGCTGCAGTGCTTTTATTTCAGAGCTGTTTTTACTCACATTTTGTGTTGGGCAGCCTCACTTTTTCATTGCTTAGTCAGAACAGAAACTCTTCCCAGTCTGAGCCGCGTCAGAACAATGAGATTTACGGCTTTTTCTAAACAAATCCAATGAATATTCTGCAGAAGTGAGTGAAGCATTTTGGGCCTCCACAGTATTTCCTGTTTCTCTTCCTGGTTTGTGACGTCACGTGAACAGAGCCCATTGTCCAGACCAAGTTCATGGTCCAGTTCTATTTTCTCCCATGTTTGGCTCTTTTGGCGTCTCCTCCTTTACATTTGGGTTTGAACGTCTCTTTATGAGGCACTTGACAAAACTCCATGAGATGAATCCCCGCCAAATGCCTGGAGAGACTGGTCATAAAACACATCAAAGCCGCTTTACCACCATCCCTGGATTCACACCAGTTTGCATATAGAGAGAACCGGTCAACTGAGGACGCCGTGGCCACGGTGCTGCACACACTACTGGAGCACGTGGAGCACAAGAACACCTATGCACGGCTCCTCTTTGGAGACTACAGTTCGGCTTTTAACACCATCCGGCCATACAAACTCCGGTCCAAACTCCACCAACTGGGACTCCACTCCTCTCTGTGCAACTGGACTGTGGACTTTCTCACTAACCGTACACAGAGTGTCAGAGTGGGCAAGAACACCTCCTCCACCCTTGTTGTCAACACCGGGGTCCCCCAAGGGTGTGTTCTGAGCCCTCTGCTATACACTCTCTTCACCCATGACTGCCTTGCCTCCTCCACGTCCAATCTCATCGTTAAGTTCGCCGATGACACAGTGCTCGGTCTCATATCCAACAACGATGAGACTAACTACAGGAGGGAGGTGCAACATCTAGAGTCATGGTGCCACGACAATAACTTGGTTTGAAACACTAAAAAGACCAAGGAGATTGTTGTGGATTTCTGCAGAAAAGGTCACAACAACCATCTACCTCTCCTCATTGGCAATGAGGCGGTGGAGAGGGTGAGCAGCTTTAAACTCCTGGGGGTAACTGTGACTGAGGACCTGTCCTGGGGCAATCACATCACCTCAGCCGTACGGGAGGCCCAACAGCACCTTTACTAACTGAGGAAACTGAGGAGTGCCCACATTCCCAGACCTCTGATGTTGAACCTTTACAACTGTGTCATCAGCAGTGTTCTGACGGATGGATTTTTAGTGTGGTTCTCCAGCTGCACTAAGGCGGACCAGCAGACACTCCAGCAGGTGGTGAAAGCAGCCGGTAAAATCACTGGAACAACTCTGCCAGAAATCAGCACCATCTACTCCACTCGCTGCCTGAGAAGAGTGCACAACATCCTGCAGGACCAACACCACCCTGCGCACCACCTTTTCCACCTGCTGCCCTCAGGGAGAAGGTACAGGTCCATACAGGCCAGAACATCCAGACTGGCCAACAGTCTGTATCCACAGGCTGTAAGGCTCCTGAACTCTGCCCCTCTCCCCTCTCTGCCCCCCTCTCACGGACAATAACCACATCCAACTTTTAAACAGCATTGAACTGGTTTGCACTGTTGCATTATGTCACTATTCTCTCTCTCCTTTGCCCCCTCTCTCCATAGAGAATCACCATATCCCATTACATATAATAACACTGAACTGGCTGCACTGTTGCACTTTGTCATGATTCTCAGGTGTCTGAATGTCCCTGTGCTCGTACTTGACCTGCTCTCATGCTGCTGCTATAAGAACTGTCTCATGTTGTACTGAGGTCACACTGGGTCAGTGTTTGCACTGGGTTAAGGGGATTTATTATTATTTATGGGTTTGCACTTAACTATTGTGAAGTTTGGAGGCTCCAAACGCAATTTCGTTGTTCTTCTGTGACAATGACAATAAATACTTGAATCTGAATCTGAACCATGTGGCAGTGGGCGGGGCTAAACACTGTGATGTCATTCTGTAGGACTCTGGACTGAGCATGGATCAGAGCGAGCACAGAGAGGACGCAGAGCCTCCCACCACCAGCAGGGCGGCGCTGGGAAGTGAACGCTCGATTGGACGACTGGATAATTTTAAAAAGGAGCCTGATCCACAGTAAGTCTGAGCCAATGATTAGATGAGACTGTTTCCATGAACTAAAGAAATGTGAGGAGCAGAAACACCAGGTGCACATGTGTCGCTTCAGGACGTCTTGTCTTTTGGTCACATTATTGTGAAATAATATGAGCAAACTTAAACACGGTTTGAACACATGAAGAGATATTTAGGCTTCTTCATCCT
Organism: Odontamblyopus rebecca; assembly: GCA_030686955.1. Taxonomy (NCBI): domain Eukaryota; kingdom Metazoa; phylum Chordata; class Actinopteri; order Gobiiformes; family Gobiidae; genus Odontamblyopus; species Odontamblyopus rebecca. The sequence continues at coordinate 41,880,960 of CM060658.1, forward strand.
TAACTTAGTTTAAAGTGAGAGAAAAAATAAAACCCATAAAACCCATTCACAACACTATAGAAATAAAAAATAAAAATGATGCATTGATCCGATTAAATGACTTTAAAATGGTTTCGTTCTCGTGGACCCTGTGGGGAAAATTCTGTCTCGTCCTCAAAGACACTGATGGATTTTAAGAGTGGATTGTTTAAGCATCCATTATATTCAGTGTCACTTTGGGACGTCTACCTGAACATGGAAACGTTTGAGGTGTCAAATAAAAAGGTGTGAGTATTTTCTCTTCTGTCTAAACACTTTGGAGAACATGAAATGTATTTTCTCTGTTCGAACCATCGCCCTGAAGCGTCTGGGGTGAAGGCCTCGTGAACACTTTGTAGAACCTCCTGAAGTGTCTGAGTCAGAACAGCCCCGTGTGTTTTACTGTGACTGAAGTGTGTTTTCTTCTGTGTCTCAGGATCCACCAGAAACGTCCTCCGTCTGAACCTGGTCCCAGCTGTGAGTCCCTCAGGAGTGACTGGTCTATGGATCGTCCCATTACTTTTACCACAGAGCCGTGAGTTTCCTCCAGTGTCGAATAAAAGAGTTGAAATGAACCTGAGTGTTTAATGTGTCTCTGTGGCAGAGGGGAGCAGCCGGGTCCTCAGGTCTCCAGTGGTCAGCACCATCAGACACAGCTGGACTCCATATTTAAGGTCTGTCATTCACTAAAGTTTGGAAATGTTCAGATGAACGAGAGCTTGTTCCACACAGATCTGACACTGAGTGCATTTGTGCTGTTTATAATGTGTCTGTTCAGCTTCTGGAGGAGGACATCTTCACTTTGGTCCAGAAGGAGCTGAAGAAGCTCCACAAGGTTCTGAGTACAGATGACCCAGAAGGCTTAGATCCTGTGGAGGATGAGGATGAAGAGCAGAGGAGCTGCAGTGAGGCTGTTCTGAAGATCACACTGAACTTCCTGAGGAGGATGAAGCAGAAGGAGCTGGCTGAGCGTCTGTGGAGCAGTAGGACCATTTAACACATTTAACAAGCTGCTCACAGTCATTTTATCTTCTCTGAGACTCAGGTCTGTGTCTGTGTCTTCATTCAGGGAGTTCTTCTGGAGTTTGTCAGCGTAACCTGAAGTCTGACCTGCAGCAGAAGTTTGAGTGTGTGTTTGAGGGCATCGCTAAAGCAGGAAACTCCACCCTTCTGAATGAGATCTACACAGAGCTCTACATCACAGAGGGAGGGTCTTCAGAGGTCAACCAGGAACATGAGGTCAGACACATGGAAACAGCCTCCAGGACTCCAGGCCCAGCAGAGACGTCCATCACATGTGAAGACATGTTTAAAGGCCCAGCTCACACACATGGAGCCATCAGAACAGTGCTGACAAAGGGAGTGGCTGGCATCGGGAAAACAGTGCTCACTCAGAAGTTCAGTCTGGACTGGGCTAAAGGTGAAGCCAACCAGGACATACAGCTGCTGTTCCCGTTCACTTTCAGAGCGCTCAATGTGCTGAAGGACACAAGCTTCAGCTTGGTGACACTTGTTCGTCACTTCTTTAGTCAAACACGAGCAGATCTCTGCAGCTTTGAACACCTCCAGGTGCTCTTCATCTTTGACGGTCTGGACGAGTGCAGACCTCCTCTGGACTTCACCAAAACCGAGGTCCTGAGCGACCCCACAGAGTCGGCCTCAGTGCACGTGCTGCTGGTGAACCTCATCAGGGGGAGGCTGCTTCCCTCCGCTCGCCTCTGGATAACCACACGACCCGCCGCGGCCAATCAGATCCCTGCTGAGTGCGTCTCCATGGTGACAGAGGTCAGAGGGTTCGCCGACCCGCAGAAGGAGCAGTACTTCAGGAAGAGGTTCAGAGACCAGGCCGACACAATCATCTCCCACATCAAGACGTCCAGAAGCCTCCACATCATGTGCTACCTGCCGATCTTCTGCTGGATCGCTGCTGCAGTCCTGGAGCACATGTTGAGAAGCAGAGCGAGAGGAGAGCTGCCCAAGACCCTGACTCAGATGTACATCCACTTCCTGGTGGTTCAGGCCAAAGTCCAGAACATCAAGTATGAAGAAGGATCTGAGACAGACCCACACTGGAGTCCAGAGACCAGGAAGATGGTGGAGTCTCTGGGAAAAGTGGCCTTTGAGCAGCTGCAGAAAGGAAACCTGATCTTCTACGAGAGTGACCTGAGCGAGTGTGGGCTGGACGCTGCAGCGGCCTCAGTTTACTCCGGAGTGTTCACACAGGTCTTTAGAGAGGAGCCAGGCCTGTACCAGGACAAGGTCTACTGCTTCATCCATCTGAGTGTGCAGGAGTTTCTGGCTGCTCTTCACGTCCATCAAACTTTTGTCAAAACAGGAATCAATCTACTCACAGAGAAAAAGTCCATAATCTCCATGTTGAAGCAGCACATCATTCATAATGATCCATTAAAATTCTACCAGACGGCTGTAGACCAGGCCTTACAGAGTCCAAACGGACACCTGGACCTGCTCCTCCGCTTCCTCCTGGGTCTTTCACTGTCGACCAATCAGAGCCTTCTACAAGGTCTGCTGACACAGACAGGAAGTAGCTCCCAGACCAGTGAGGAAACAGCTGAGTACATCAAGAAGAAGCTGAGTGAGGATGTGTCTGCAGAGAGGAGCATCAACCTGCTCCACTGTCTGAATGAACTGAATGATCGTTCTCTGGTGAAGCAGGTCCAACAGGTCCTGAGTTCAGGACGTCTGTCTGAAGATGGACTGTCTCCTGCTCAGTGGTCAGCTCTGGCCTTCATCTTACTGTCATCAGAAGAAGATCTGGAGCAGTTTGAGCTGAATAAATACTGTCCTTCAGAGGAGGCTCTCCTGAGGCTGCTGCCAGTGGTCAAGGCCTCCAACAAAGCTCTGTGAGTGACCTTTGTTTAACAGAGGACGGTTTGGTTCAACTTCTGCATAAACTATGTTTTCTGTCTCCAGACTGAGCAGCTGTGACCTGTCAGAGAGAAGCTGTGAAGCTCTGTCCTCAGTCCTCAGCTCCCAGTCCTCTAGTCTGACAGTCCTGGACCTCAGTCACAACCACCTGAAGGACTCAGGGCTGAAGATGTTGTGTGTTGGACTGAAGAGTCCTCAGTGTAAACTGGAACAGCTCAGGTCAGAATTATACAGACATTTTTTACCCTCATATTTTGTTTTATTCCTGTTTGAAGACAGTCCAGACGAACCCAGGTTTATGTCACAGTAAAAAAGTTTATTTCCTAATATTCCGGCTCTTTGTTGATCATTTGTATAAAACATGAAATGAAGAACTAACTGTGCATCATTAAAAAGTGTCACTACAACAGCCAGGAAACAAATCATGTTTTTGATGTCATAAATACTGCAGATTAGTTTCTTTTCAGATCAGTTGTGGAGATTGGCAGTGAAAGGACGTATCTGAACTTGTCAGTTGTGTTCTGAGTTCTTCTCTCATGAGCTCCTGTCTCCTCCTCCAGACTGAGAGGCTGTGACCTGTCAGAGAGAAGCTGTGAAGCTCTGTCCTCAGTCCTCAGCTCCCAGTCCTCTAGTCTGACAGTCCTGGACCTCAGTCTCAACCACCTGAAGGACTCAGGGCTGAAGATGTTGTGTGTTGGACTGAAGAGTCCTCAGTGTAAACTGGAACAGCTCAGGTCAGAGGGGTTCATATTCTTCACTATTATTCCAGAACCTGTTGGTATTTGCGTTGGAAAAGAACATTTGATAAAGTCCCATAAAGATCTGGGACTTGTTGTTTGTCTCATTTGGGTTGAATGTTCCTCATGAATGTTCCTGATTCCAATAATCTGTGTCCTCAGACTGTCAGGGTGTCTGCTCTCAGAGGAAGGCTGTGCTTCTCTGGCCTCAGCTCTGAGGTCCAACCCTCCCATCTGATAGAACTGGACCTCAGCTACAACCATCCAGGAGACACAGGAGTAAAGCTCCTGTGTGCTCTACAGGAGGAGCCCCACTGCACACTGGACACTCTCAGGTATGGACCACTTTACTGTGGACACAAAGACACTTTCAGCAAACAGGAAAACAGGATTTTACTAAGAATCCAAGTGACTTAAAGTGTCTTTTCCTCTCATCACAAACATGAGAACTGTCCATTCAGCACCAAAAGGCCTTCATGCCCCATGTGCTGTATGAGCCAGTGCCTGATGCTGAGTGTGAATGTGGTGTATTCATCATTCTCAGGCTCAGCTCCACATAGTCACACAGATCAATAGAAAACCTTAGAGCTGTGAGCTGCATTAAAGGGCCAAATGACACCATTTTCTGACCTGTTCTCATGTCGTTTCCTCATCACAAACACTCCTGGACTTGGCTTTTGTTTCATTCTCACATGTTTAACTCACAAACCTGCACATTTAGGCTGAGCTCTTTTTATTCTATATTCTTCTGCTCCTGTTTCTCACGCTGATGTTTCAGGAGTCACACCTCGGGACGTTACGACTTCAGGCTCTTTTGTTTCAGCTCCGTTCGGTCTCAGGACCCAAACCCCTTTTGTGTGAAATGATCTGAGTGTGTTTAAAGTGCAGCTGTAATCACACAGTGTGACAGACACGTGTTTCAGACTCACGTTTCAGACTCACGTTTCAGACTCATGTTTCAGACTCATGTTTCAGACTCATGTCGTGTGTTTCAGACTCATGTCGTGTGTTTCAGACTCATGTTTCAGACTCATGTCGTGTGTTTCAGACTCACGTTTCAGACTCACGTTTCAGACTCACGTTTCAGACTCATGTCGTGTGTTTCAGACTCATGTCGTGTGTTTCAGACTCACGTTTCAGACTCATGTCGTGTGTTTCAGACTCATGTTTCAGACTCATGTTTCAGACTCATGTCGTGTGTTTCAGACTCATGTCGTGTGTTTCAGACTCATGTCGTGTGTTTCAGACTCATGTTGTGTGTTTCAGACTCATGTCGTGTGTTTCAGACTCATGTTTCAGACTCATGTCGTGTGTTTCAGACTCATGTTGTGTGTTTCAGACTCATGTTTCAGACTCATGTCGTGTGTTTCAGACTCATGTTTCAGACTCATGTCGTGTGTTTCAGACTCATGTCGTGTGTTTCAGACTCATGTCGTGTGTTTCAGACTCATGTCGTGTCTTTCAGACTCATGTCGTGTGTTTCAGACTCATGTCGTGTGTTTCAGACTCATGTTGTGTGTTTCAGACTCATGTCGTGTGTTTCAGACTCATGTCGTGTGTTTCAGACTCACGTTTCAGACTCATGTGTTTCCGACTCACGTTTCAGATTCACGTTTCAGACTCGCGTTTCAGACTCGTGTGTTTCAGACTCACGTTTCAGACTCACGTTTCAGACTCGCGTTTCAGACTCGCGTTTCAGACTCACGTTTCAGACTCACGTTTCAGACTCACGTTTCAGACTCACGTTTCAGACTCACGTTTCAGACTCGCGTTTCAGACTCACGTTTCAGACTCACGTTTCAGACTCGCGTTTCAGACTCGCGTTTCAGACTCGCGTTTCAGACTCACGTTTCAGACTCGCGTTTCAGACTCACGTTTCAGACTCGCATTTCAGACTCACGTTTCAGACTCACGTTTCAGACTCACGTTTCAGTCTCGCGTTTCAGACTCGCGTTTCAGACTCGCGTTTCAGACTCACGATTCAGTCTCACGTTTCAGACTCGCGTTTCAGACTCGCGTTTCAGACTCGCGTTTCAGACTCACGTTTCAGACTCACGTTTCAGACTCACGTTTCAGACTCACGTTTCAGACTCACGTTTCAGACTCGCGTTTCAGACTCGCGTTTCAGACTCACGTTTCAGACTCACGATTCAGACTCACGATTCAGACTCGCGTTTCAGACTCACGATTCAGACTCACGATTCAGACTCACGTTTCAGACTCACGTTTCAGACTCGCGTTTCAGACTCGCGTTTCAGACTCGCGTTTCAGACTCACGATTCAGACTCGCGTTTCAGACTCGCGTTTCAGACTCGCGTTTCAGACTCGCGTTTCAGACTCGCGTTTCAGACTCACGTTTCAGACTCGCGTTTCAGACTCACGTTTCAGACTCGCGTTTCAGACTCGCGTTTCAGACTCGCGTTTCAGACTCACGTTTCAGACTCACGTTTCAGACTCACGTTTCAGACTCACGTTTCAGACTCGCGTTTCAGACTCACGTTTCAGACTCGCGTTTCAGACTCACGTTTCAGACTCGCGTTTCAGACTCACGTTTCAGACTCACGTTTCAGACTCGCGTTTCAGACTCGCGTTTCAGACTCGCGTTTCAGACTCACGTTTCAGACTCACGTTTCAGACTCACGTTTCAGACTCACGATTCAGACTCACGATTCAGACTCGCGTTTCAGACTCGCGTTTCAGACTCGCGTTTCAGACTCGCGTTTCAGACTCACGTTTCAGACTCACGTTTCAGACTCACGATTCAGACTCACGATTCAGACTCACGTTTCAGACTCACGATTCAGACCCGCGTTTCAGACTCGCGTTTCAGACTCGCGTTTCAGACTCGCGTTTCAGACTCACGATTCAGACTCACGATTCAGACTCGCGTTTCAGACTCATGTTTCAGACTCATGTTTCAGACTCATGTCGTGTGTTTCAGACTCATGTCGTGTGTTTCAGCCTCATGTCGTGTGTTTCAGCCTCATGTCGTGTGTTTCAGACTCATGTCGTGTGTTTCAGACTCATGTTTCAGACTCATGTCGTGTGTTTCAGACTCATGTCGTGTGTTTCAGACTCATGTTTCAGACTCATGTCGTGTGTTTCAGACTCATGTTTGACTCATGTCATGTGTTTCAGACTCGCGTTTCAGACTCACGTTTCAGACTCACGTTTCAGACTCGCGTTTCAGACTCACGTTTCAGACTCACGATTCAGACTCACGTTTCAGACTCATGTTTCAGACTCATGTCGTGTATTTCAGACTCATGTTTCAGACTCATGTCGTGTGTTTCAGACTCATGTTTCAGACTCATGTTGTGTATTTCAGACTCATGTCGTGTGTTTCAGACTCATGTCGTGTGTTTCAGACTCATGTCGTGTGTTTCAGACTCATGTCGTGTGTTTCAGATTCATGTCGTGTGTTTCAGACTCATGTCGTGTGTTTCAGACTCATGTCGTGTGTTTCAGCCTCATGTCGTGTGTTTCAGCCTCATGTCGTGTGTTTCAGACTCATGTCGTGTGTTTCAGACTCATGTCGTGTGTTTCAGACTCATGTCGTGTGTTTCAGACTCATGTCGTGTGTTTCAGACTCATGTTTCAGACTCATGTCGTGTGTTTCAGACTCACGTTTCAGACTCATGTTTCAGACTCGCGTTTCAGACTCATGTCGTGTGTTTCAGACTCATGTCGTGTGTTTCAGACTCACGTTTCAGACTCATGTCGTGTGTTTCAGACTCATGTCGTGTGTTTCAGACTCATGTCGTGTGTTTCAGACTCATGTCGTGTGTTTCAGACTCATGTCGTGTGTTTCAGACTCATGTCGTGTGTTTCAGACTCATGTCGTGTGTTTCAGACTCATGTTTCAGACTCATGTCGTGTGTTTCAGACTCATGTCGTGTGTTTCAGACTCATGTCGTGTGTTTCAGACTCATGTCGTGTGTTTCAGACTCATGTTTCAGACTCATGTCGTGTGTTTCAGACTCATGTCGTGTGTTTCAGACTCATGTCGTGTGTTTCAGACTCATGTCGTGTGTTTCAGACTCATGTCGTGTGTTTCAGACTCATGTTTCAGACTCATGTCGTGTGTTTCAGACTGAAGCCTGCTGGAGCTCAGTGGTTAACACCAGGACTCAGAAAGTGTAAGTGTTTCAGTTTTCTCCGTTGGTTTGGCTCATTTCTTCAAACACAAATGACATTCTTAAAACGATCAGATGCTTTGGCCAAACACTGTGACACTTCTGCACAACATTACAGCTCACGAGCAAAAGCTCAGATCTCTCCCAAAACTGTTCACACCAGCTTCAAAACCAGATTCCTTTCCCGTGGAAAGAGTCGCTTCCATCAGAATGGCAAAGATCCTTCTCAGTTGCTTTGGCTCATTTGCATCATTCACTTGGTGCTTTTGCCAAAATAACCTGGATGGTTGAGCACAACACCATGGATCACCTGCAGAAGCTCCGATCTCTCCCAAAACACTTTACCCACGGGTCAAAACTAAACTCCTTCCTCATGGAAATAGTCAGAGCCCAAAATGCAGCGTCTCTTTGGCCTCGTGTCAGCGCTGCCAGTCAAACGCCTCCATGTTTAGTCACTATGGCAACAGAGGCCAACAGAAAACAATTATGGAGAAACGAGAAACAAAGGATTTCACTGTAAGAGCAAGAGCCAAAGAACCACACACACTGAGAATAAGAATGCACCACACACACACTGAGAATAAGAATGCACCACACACACACTGAGAATAAGAATGCACCACACACACACTGAGAATAAGAATGCACCACACACACACTGATAATAAGAATGCACCACACACACACTGATAAGAATGCACCACACACACACTGATAATAAGAATGCACCACACACACACTGAGAATAAGAATGCACCACACACACACTGATAATAAGAATGCACCACACACACACTGATAAGAATGCACCACACACACACTGAGAATAAGAATGCACCACACACACACTGATAAGAATGCACCACACACACACTGATAATAAGAATGCACCGCACACACACTGATAATAAGAATGCACCACACACACACTGATAATAAGAATGCACCAAACACACACACTGATAATAAGAATGCACCGCACACACACTGATAATAAGAATGCACCACACACACACTGATAATAAGAATGCACCACACACACACTGATAATAAGAATGCACCACACACACACTGATAATAAGAATGCACCGCACACACACTGAGAATAAGAATGCACCACACACACACTGATAATAAGAATGCACCACACACACACTGATAATAAGAATGCACCGCACACACACTGATAATAAGAATGCACCGCACACACACTGATAATAAGAATGCACCACACACACACTGATAATAAGAATGCACCACACACACTGATAATAAGAATGCACCACACACACACTGATAATAAGAATGCACCACACACACACTGATAATAAGAATGCACCACACACACTGATAATAAGAATGCACCACACACACACTGATAATAAGAATGCACCACACACACACTGATAATAAGAATGCACCACACACACACTGATAATAAGAATGCACCACACACACACTGATAATAAGAATGCACCACACACACACACTGATAATAAGAATGCACCACACACACACACTGATAATAAGAATGCACCACACACACACACTGATAATAAGAATGCACCACACACACTGATAATAAGAATGCACCACACACACTGATAATAAGAATGCACCACACACACACTGATAATAAGAATGCACCACACACACATTGATAATAAGAATGCACCACACACACTGATAATAAGAATGCACCGCACACACACACTGATAATAAGAATGCACCACACACACACTGATAATAAGAATGCACCGCACACACACTGATAATAAGAATGCACCACACACACTGATAATAAGAATGCACCGCACACACACTGATAATAAGAATGCACCACACACACACACACACTGATAATAAGAATGCACCGCACACACACACACACTGATAATAAGAATGCACCGCACACACTGATAATAAGAATGCACTGCACACACTGATAATAAGAATGCACCGCACACACACTGATAATAAGAATGCACCGCACACACACACTGATAATAAGAATGCACCACACACACACTGATAATAAGAATGCACCACACACACACTGATAATAAGAATGCACCACACACACACACTGATAATAAGAATGCACCACACACACACACTGATAATAAGAATGCACCACACACACTGATAATAAGAATGCACTGCACACACTGATAATAAGAATGCACCGCACACACACTGATAATAAGAATGCACCACACACACACACTGATAATAAGAATGCACCACACACTGATAATAAGAATGCACCGCACACACACTGATAATAAGAATGCACCGCACACACACTGATAATAAGAATGCACCGCACACACACTGATAATAAGAATGCACCGCACACACACTGATAATAAGAATGCACCGCACACACACTGATAATAAGAATGCACCGCACACACACACGGATAATAAGAATGCACCGCACACACACGGATAATAAGAATGCACCACACACAAAACTGTTGTGTGCGCAGACCAAATCTTTTTGTCAGGGTTTTCTCGTGCCAGAAAACAATCAGCAGCACGTCACAAACTGTGGCCATAGATGTGAATCCAATCAGCACAGAGCACTGACGTCATCAGCAGACGACATCACGCAGGAGTCAGGCGCAGTGAACACTGAAGACCAGGAAATGGAGGATTCTCAAGTGAACTCGCTTGTTAAAGTTGATATTAATGAAGAAGCTGTGATGTGCTTCACACATCGAGCGGGTTCATGCAGGACACTTCTTCAAGGATGTGCTCAAACTTGGCCATGTTTCCATAGGCTACGTCCTGAACCAGAAAGACACTTTTCCAAACGAGCTTAGCCACAAATGTCTGAATATATAAAAACACAACAGGAGTAAAGTGTGGGGCCTATTCACACCCTCCTTATGGTTCTCCTTAAAAACACAAACTGAACACACACCTGGACAAACCTGAGGCAGGAGGTGAGTGTGTGTGTGTGTCTGAAGGGGGAGCGGCTCAGCACAGAGAGGTGAGTGTGTGTGTGTGTCTGAAGGGGGAGCGGCTCAGCACACAGAGGTGAGTGTGTGTGTGTCTGAAGGGGGAGCGGCTCAGCACAGAGAGGTGAGTGTGTGTGTGTGTGTGTCTGAAGGGGGAGCGGCTCAGCACAGAGAGGTGAGTGTGTGTGTGTCTGAAGGGGGAGCGGCTCAGCACAGAGAGGTGAGTGTGTGTGTCTGAAGGGGGAGCGGCTCAGCACACAGAGGAGAGAGTGTGTGTGTGTCTGAAGGGGGAGCGGCTCAGCACACAGAGGTGAGTGTGTGTGTGTGTCTGAAGGGGGAGTGGCTCAGCACACAGAGGTGAGTGTGTGTGTGTGTCTGAAGGGAGAGCGGCTCAGCACACAGAGGTGAGTGTGTGTGTGTCTGAAGGGGGAGCGGCTCAGCACAGAGAGGTGAGTGTGTGTGTCTGAAGGGGGAGCGGCTCAGCACACAGAGGTGAGTGTGTGTGTGTGTCTGAAGGGGGAGCGGCTCAGCACACAGAGGTGAGTGTGTGTGTGTGTCTGAAGGGGGAGCGGCTCAGCACACAGAGGTGAGTGTGTGTGTGTGTCTGAAGGGGGAGCGGCTCAGTAATACCCCAGAGAAGTAAATACCCCCTCTTTAATAATAATAATAATAATAATAATAATAATAATAATAATAATAATAATAATAATAATAATAATAATAATAATAATAATGTTTTTACTCCAACAAATCGGAGCCAAACACAAGAGGAAGGATGAAGAAATAAAAGAAGAATAAAAACACTGAACAAAGAGCTGAATCCTGAACGAGTGAAAGTCTTTAAATCCATGGGTCCTGAACAAATGGAGCCGTGTGGTGCAGAATTAAACGTGTGTCTCATGTTGACAGTGGACAGGGGACTAACTGCTGCTGTGTTGTGTCTTCTCTCCATCAGATTTCTGTGATCTCACTCTGGATCCAAACACAGCTCGGATAAACCTCCAACTGTCCGACAACAACAAGAAGGTGACACGTGTGAGACAGGAGCAGCCGTATCCAGATCATCAGGACAGATTTGATGACAGGCCTCAGATTCTGTGTTCCTCTGGTCTGACTGGTCTCTGTTACTGGGAGGTCCAGTGGAGTGGAGGGGTTCATATATCAGTGTGTGACAGAAGAATCAGAAGGAAAGGAGACGGTGATGACAGTGGGTTTGGATACAATGATCAGTCCTGGAGTCTGTGCTGTTCTAAAGGTCGTTTCTCTGTTCGTCATAATAACAAACAAACCCTCCTCCCTCAGCCCTGGTCCTCCTCTTCTGGGACAGTGGCAGTGTTTGTGGACTGTCCTGCTCACTCTGTGTCCTTCTACACAGTCTCCTCTGACCAACTGACCCACCTCCACACCTTCAGCACCACATCCACTCACACTCTGATCCCTGGGTTTAAGCTCTGGGCTTATGGCTCCTCAGTGTCTCTGTGAGCTCCACAGACTCACTCTCCTCAGTGTCTCTGTGAGCTCCACAGACTCACTCTCCTCAGTGTCTCTGTGAGCTCCACAGACTCACTCTCCTCAGTGTCTCTGTGAGCTCCACAGACTCACTCTCCTCAGTGTCTCTGTGAGCTCCACAGACTCACTCTCCTCAGTGTCTCTGAGCTCCACAGACTCACTCTCCTCAGTGTCTCTGAGCTCCACAGACTCACTCTCCTCAGTGTCTCTGTGAGCTCCACAGACTCACTCTCCTCAGTGTCTCTGAGCTCCACAGACTCACTCTCCTCAGTGTCTCTCTGAGCTCCACAGACTCACTCTCCTCAGTGTCTCTGTGAGCTCCACAGACTCACTCTCCTCAGTGTCTCTGTGACCTCCACAGACTCACTCTCCTCAGTGTCTCTGAGCTCCACAGACTCACTCTCCTCAGTGTCTCTGTGAGCTCCACAGACTCACTCTTCTCAGTGTCTCTGAGCTCCACAGACTCACTCTCCTCAGTGTCTCTGAGCTCCACAGACTCACTCTCCTCAGTGTCTCTGTGAGCTCCACAGACTCACTCTCCTCAGTGTCTCTGTGAGCTCCACAGACTCACTCTCCTCAGTGTCTCTGAGCTCCACAGACTCACTCTCCTCAGTGTCTCTGTGAGCTCCACAGACTCACTCTCCTCAGTGTCTCTGTGAGCTCCACAGACTCACTCTCCTCAGTGTCTCTGTGAGCTCCACAGACTCACTCTCCTCAGTGTCTCTGAGCTCCACAGACTCACTCTCCTCAGTGTCTCTGAGCTCCACAGACTCACTCTCCTCAGTGTCTCTGTGAGCTCCACAGACTCACTCTCCTCAGTGTCTCTGTGAGCTCCACAGACTCACTCTCCTCAGTGTCTCTCTGAGCTCCACAGACTCACTCTCCTCAGTGTCTCTGTGAGCTCCACAGACTCACTCTCCTCAGTGTCTCTCTGAGCTCCACAGACTCACTCTCCTCAGTGTCTCTGTGAGCTCCACAGACTCACTCTCCTCAGTGTCTCTGAGCTCCAGACTCACTCTCCTCAGTGTCTCTGAGCTCCACAGACTCACTCTCCTCAGTGTCTCTGTGAGCTCCACAGACTCACTCTCCTCAGTGTCTCTGAGCTCCACAGACTCACTCTCCTCAGTGTCTCTGAGCTCCACAGACTCACTCTCCTCAGTGTCTCTGTGAGCTCCACAGACTCACTCTCCTCAGTGTCTCTGTGAGCTCCACAGACTCACTCTCCTCAGTGTCTGTGAGCTCCACAGACTCACTCTCCTCAGTGTCTCTGTGAGCTCCACAGACTCACTCTCCTCAGTGTCTCTGAGCTCCACAGACTCACTCTCCTCAGTGTCTCTGTGAGCTCCACAGACTCACTCTCCTCAGTGTCTCTGTGAGCTCCACAGACTCACTCTCCTCAGTGTCTCTGAGCTCCACAGACTCACTCTCCTCAGTGTCTCTGAGCTCCACAGACTCACTCTCCTCAGTGTCTCTGTGAGCTCCACAGACTCACTCTCCTCAGTGTCTGTGAGCTCCACAGACTCACTCTCCTCAGTGTCTGTGAGCTCCACAGACTCACTCTCCTCAGTGTCTCTGTGAGCTCCACAGACTCACTCTCCTCAGTGTCTCTGAGCTCCACAGACTCACTCTCCTCAGTGTCTCTGAGCTCCACAGACTCACTCTCCTCAGTGTCTCTGTGAGCTCCACAGACTCACTCTCCTCGGTGTCTGTGAGCTACACAGACTCACTCTCCTCAGTGTCTGTGAGCTCCACAGACTCACTCTCCTCAGTGTCTCTGTGAGCTCCACAGACTCACTCTCCTCAGTGTCTCTCTGAGCTCCACAGACTCACTCTCCTCAGTGTCTCTGTGAGCTCCACAGACTCACTCTCCTCAGTGTCTCTGAGCTCCAGACTCACTCTCCTCAGTGTCTCTGAGCTCCACAGACTCACTCTCCTCAGTGTCTCTGTGAGCTCCACAGACTCACTCTCCTCAGTGTCTCTGAGCTCCACAGACTCACTCTCCTCAGTGTCTCTGAGCTCCACAGACTCACTCTCCTCAGTGTCTCTGTGAGCTCCACAGACTCACTCTCCTCAGTGTCTCTGTGAGCTCCACAGACTCACTCTCCTCGGTGTCTGTGAGCTCCACAGACTCACTCTCCTCAGTGTCTCTGTGAGCTCCACAGACTCACTCTCCTCAGTGTCTCTGAGCTCCACAGACTCACTCTCCTCAGTGTCTCTGTGAGCTCCACAGACTCACTCTCCTCAGTGTCTCTGTGAGCTCCACAGACTCACTCTCCTCAGTGTCTCTGAGCTCCACAGACTCACTCTCCTCAGTGTCTCTGAGCTCCACAGACTCACTCTCCTCAGTGTCTCTGTGAGCTCCACAGACTCACTCTCCTCAGTGTCTGTGAGCTCCACAGACTCACTCTCCTCAGTGTCTGTGAGCTCCACAGACTCACTCTCCTCAGTGTCTCTGAGCTCCACAGACTCACTCTCCTCAGTGTCTCTGAGCTCCACAGACTCACTCTCCTCAGTGTCTCTGTGAGCTCCACAGACTCACTCTCCTCAGTGTCTCTGTGAGCTCCACAGACTCACTCTCCTCAGTGTCTCTGTGAGCTCCACAGACTCACTCTCCTCAGTGTCTCTGTGAGCTCCACAGACTCACTCTCCTCAGTGTCTCTGTGAGCTCCACAGACTCACTCTCCTCAGTGTCTCTGAGCTCCACAGACTCACTCTCCTCAGTGTCTCTGTGAGCTCCACAGACTCACTCTCCTCAGTGTCTCTGTGAGCTCCACAGACTCACTCTCCTCAGTGTCTCTGAGCTCCACAGACTCACTCTCCTCAGTGTCTCTGAGCTCCACAGACTCACTCTCCTCAGTGTCTCTGTGAGCTCCACAGACTCACTCTCCTCAGTGTCTCTGTGAGCTCCACAGACTCACTCTCCTCAGTGTCTCTGTGAGCTCCACAGACTCACTCTCCTCAGTGTCTCTGTGAGCTCCACAGACTCACTCTCCTCAGTGTCTCTGAGCTCCACAGACTCACTCTCCTCAGTGTCTCTGTGAGCTCCACAGACTCACTCTCCTCAGTGTCTCTGTGAGCTCCACAGACTCACTCTCCTCAGTGTCTCTGAGCTCCACAGACTCACTCTCCTCAGTGTCTCTGTGAGCTCCACAGAGTCACTCTCCTCAGTGTCTCTGTGAGCTCCACAGACTCACTCTCCTCAGTGTCTCTGAGCTCCACAGACTCACTCTCCTCAGTGTCTCTGTGAGCTCCACAGACTCACTCTCCTCAGTGTCTCTGAGCTCCACAGACTCACTCTCCTCAGTGTCTCTGTGAGCTCCACAGACTCACTCTCCTCAGTGTCTCTGTGAGCTCCACAGACTCACTCTCCTCAGTGTCTCTGAGCTCCACAGACTCACTCTCCTCAGTGTCTCTGTGAGCTCCACAGAGTCACTCTCCTCAGTGTCTCTGTGAGCTCCACAGACTCACTCTCCTCAGTGTCTCTGAGCTCCACAGACTCACTCTCCTCAGTGTCTCTGTGAGCTCCACAGACTCACTCTCCTCAGTGTCTCTGAGCTCCACAGACTCACTCTCCTCAGTGTCTCTGTGAGCTCCACAGACTCACTCTCCTCAGTGTCTCTGTGAGCTCCACAGACTCACTCTCCTCAGTGTCTCTGTGAGCTCCACAGACTCACTCTCCTCAGTGTCTCTGTGAGCTCCACAGACTCACTCTCCTCAGTGTCTCTGTGAGCTCCACAGACTCACTCTCCTCAGTGTCTCTGTGAGCTCCACAGACTCACTCTCTTCGCTGTGAAACAGTCCAACATTTTTCACATGTTTTTCCATCGTTAAACACAAATCTGGATGTTAATTGTGGAGCTGGACAGAAAAAGCAGCAGACGTGAGGCTCACTTCAGTGTGTGGAGGAAGAGAAATGTCTGGGGTGACAGATGTGTGTGGGTGGCTTTGGGGATGGGGCACAGTTGCTTCAGTAAATCACACTCCTTGATTCCAGACGACTTTTCAGTTGTTTTTTCATGTTTGCAGTGGAGAAACTCCACAACAGGACGTAACATGTGAATTATAATCTGAAGGGAAATAGAATCTGCTCCTCAAATGCACCTTTTTAATGAGGCTAAAGTGACGTTTTAGATCTTCCTCCACATTAGAACCATGTTCCCTCATCACAAACCTGCCTGAAGAGGTTTGAGACTCCTCCATGTTTGAGTCATCTAGAGATCTCTCCCGGGCCCTGTTCAAACCCTCCTTACGGTGAGCAGTACGAGCCTGTAGGAGAAAATAGCTCAGCCACACTGTCAGCGGGAAGGGCATCTGATGTGTGGAATGACCTTCAGCAAACTGTTGAAGTTTAGTCGTAGGAGAAGTTCAGTTTGTCGACTGGACAAAAGTTTATTTGATCGAACCCGTTTCTCGGCTCGTCCGAGCTGCTTCTTCAGTTCTGGTCAGACGCTGGAGGACACGGCCTTAAACCTGCCTGAAGGGAGGAGCTACGATGAAACGCCTCTGGAACTAACACCCTCCATGTTTAGTCGTAGTAGTTTATTGGGTCATTACGTTCAGAATCCAAAGGTACAGCTTGATTAAGGTTGTACATGTTTTGTGATGAGTGAAAGGGTTTAGGCTGAAGTCAAATGTACTTATAATGCCGAACCCTGTTTAGGAATAAACAAGAAGTCCAAGAAAAGCAGCAGATCCACTGCAAACACTTTGCAGCTCTTCAACATATGACTAAATATAAAAGAACTGAACAAACCAACAAACCAAAGCAAACCAAAGCCATATGCAGGGATCATTCATTTGCTCTGGAATGTTCCAAAAGTAATGTCTTATCACTTTTTTAAAGCCTGGATTGTGTTTGAACTTTTGAATCTGTCATCAAGGTTGTTCCATAAACTAACCCCTCTGACAGAAACACAATTAGGTTTTTGATGAGTTCTTGTCTTTCTTGTTTTGAATATACCTGATCTTCTGAGACGGTATTGACTTTGTCTCTGTTCAAATCACATTTGTAAACTAGGAGGGAGCATCTGGTTATCAGCCTTATACATGACTACGGCTGGACTCAAACCCACAAGATCAACTATTTCACTACTTTTACCTTCACAACAAGAGGATCTGTTGGTGTGAGATCGTCTGCTCCATTAACTATTCTAACAACTTTGATTTTGCAGGTGTATGTTACCAATTAATTTGTGTAAATGAATTAAATAAAGCCATGGAAGCTGTGCATTCATCAGATTTCAAGGTTTTTATTCCAAAATAAAACCATTCGGTTTCTTTTAGTGTTGAATCCGTCCCCTGCTTTAGAAAAGACTCGTTCACTCGAACACTGGTTCTGCAGGTTTGCACAGACACTTTTCTGACACTTTGTATAAAGGAGGAAAAATAACTGGCCTCTTTCCTATAGAGAAGTGGCTCCGCGGTGCCGGGAATAAACGGCTCTTGAAATATTTTCCCACTTCATCTGTGGCGTCTGCAGTTCTGCTGTGGGTGGTGCTTTTGTTTTTCACTTTTTGGTCAAATAGACCAAAGACTCTTCTGCTGTGGAGGATGATGATGATGGAGGTGATGATGCTGCTGCCAGTGACATTTGAGGTTCTGTGGTTATTATTAATTATCCTTTTACTTAATGTAATCTGTATCAGGAGATGATTCTGTGGTATTGATTTCTCCACACACATGTTGTACTAAGGAAATGAACTTTGATTCTTCTGAACTCGCTAACCTGAGAATAATGCCAGCTGTACTGTTTTAAGTGAACTTTGGTTCCTTTGAACTCACTAATCTGAGAAACACGACAGCAGTTACGTCTCATAGAATCAAATGTAAGGGCCTATACCTCTTGAAAATAAAAGTCCGGTGTTTGAACACGTCAGGCCTTCTGATTTATTGTTTCAAGGGTCCTCAACCGGAGAAACTTACAGATTTGGTGACACCCGACGGTGATTCTTGAGGACTGGACTTTACCGGATCATCTCTCCACAGATCTTCCCGGAAAAGCATCGCAACAAGCGCGCCCTATGTACAAACGGTATGACAAGAGCCTTTTTTCTAGAATTCCTGTCAAATTGGTCAAAAGATGAAATTAATGTGATGTATACTGGGACGTCTGTGACTTTAATTAAATCGTATAATATAAATCAGTAATTCACTACGCTTTTCGTACTTTCGGCGTAAAATAAATGAAGAAAGACAACAATTAGGACATAAATGCGCTTTTTGGCAATGTTTTTCGGTGTAAAAAGATAAAAAATAAAAAAAATAAAATCAGGAAAAACCAATGCGCTTTTTTGGCAATGTTTTCGCCAACAAAAAAATAAATCAGGAAGAACAAAGCCAATATAAATACGGTTTTTGGTTACCTTTTTCGCCGTAAAAGAAATCAGGAAGAAAGGAAGAATTATTTTTTAAAGAAAGAACAAAAAAAGTAATTTTAATTAAGTTTATATAAAAAGAAGGCCTATATATAACATAGAAAATAAAAAAAAGAAGGGAGGAAGATTCAGACTCAGATGAGTAAACAGGTTAGAAATTGCATCTGGTTTTGGGGCTGTTCAGGGATCTGTGACTGCTGTTGCTGTCTTAAGCCAGCGCTGCTGTGCGTCATCCTATGTCTGTGCAAATAAGGTTGAATTATGCTCAAATCATTCGGAGACGGGCCGTCTCACTTTGCTCTGTGCTGTGAATGTGTGTTTGAAGCGGGTCTGGGGCACCTGTTAATGATTGGCGAGCGGGGAGCGTGATAGCGGTTCGGCTCGTGGCTTGCTGATTATTGAGGAGGTGCTTTGGACTGTGTGCTTTGAGTGCGCGCTTGCGTGCGTGGGTATGACACGGCCTGCTCAGAGGGATCAGCAGTGTTGGAAGTTACACGGATTACATGTAGTGTGTAACGTAAATTATTAAATTGTTAAATTGTTAAAATGTTAAATTACACAAAATAAACAATGTGACTTGAATATTTTGAACTATTCTATATTGTCACACCTTTGAAATGACAAGAATGTTGCAAATACTCCCTGCAAAGGAACTGTAATCCAAAATTACCATCCAATGAAGCAGTAACTATGACAAAATACAGTTACTTATAAATGTACTCCAATGATGTAATCCCAGTATATGTAATCCACTACTTCCCAGCACTGTGGCTAAGTGAGCTACTTTTTAAATATAAAAGACAATGTCTGGCTTTTCACCTTGTTTGAGTCATTCTTGATCCTGATGGGCTGTGCTGTCTGCCAGGGTTAAGATAGATTAAAAACAACAGCTGATTTTGTTTTTATTTCGGCCTTTTCTCCTTGCACGGTCTGTGCTCCACTTATGACAAAACTGTTAAACTTCAGTCAAAAGGGTAATAAACATAAACAGTGTGCAGGCATTGTGTACAAAAGTAGATTTCACTAATTCAGAATGACCTGCTTCCTTCCAAAAAATTATCATGAGGAATTTATAAAATGTAGACAAATTTCATCACTAAATTGGAGCTATATGCAAGAAAGGGTTAATTACAGAATGCTGTTGTTTTTATTAATGACATAATGTATTTTAATTTTTGAAAAGTAGATTTCTGCTTCTCTTACAAGTTGCACTGGCAGATAATCTATCTTGTTGGGTGAGGAGATGCTTGGGTCATGGTGAAACGGACTGTCCGAGGTCATTCAGGGCCTGGCTGGATTCATTTTTGTAAAACGCACAGACTGGAGGGGATTTAAAGCTGCTGGTTGAGACTTGTAATAAGCAGTTGTTGGATTTCTGTGGCTCTCAGCTGGATGTTTATTCTGCTCAAGTTAGAAGAAGTTACTATTAAAGTGTTAGTATTGAATTAACAAAGTGAGGTTCTGAAAACATAATTGTCATAAGTTAGAGGCAGAGTGAAGTCAGGTCATGAGGAACACTGGTAAAAACTAAATTTCATAATGTAAAAATCAATTCCAGTCCCTAGTCATTAATAGTCATTCATAAAAACTGATAAAATAATGTGCCAACAGCTAAACATATATTGCCAAATTAACAATTGCTGAGGCTCTACACTGCAAAGAATGATTTTCCAGTAGAATTAAAATGAAAGGTTTTGTTTTTTGGAAAGACTTTTTTTGCAGTGTACAAGCTGACTCATCACCATTGTTGTGAAAAAGCAAAATAAATAACTAAGTAAATGAATAATGATCCCAGTCAACCCTGTGTCCCAATTTGACCTGACTCTATTTCAGAAATAATAAATTAAGAACAAAATAAAACTACTAAATATTAGGCTAAATTAAAACAGTTAAAATAAATAATCATAATTAAAAACTAAAAGTAATTTGACACCTTTCAAAACCATATAAAGCAAAATCTTCTTCTCCTTTTAAAAAAATCAGTCTAAGGATAGAAAGTGAAGACGGGAGAAGAAGTTCTTCACGATCAAAATCTTCAATTCAATTTATTTTTTAGCGCCCAAAATCACAACAACAGTTTCCTCTAAGGCCGTTCCAAGATTTGGATGAGTAAAACATACACACAGACATATCAACACAGGAATAAACAACATTCATGTAAAGCAGCAAATGAAACATGGTCCAGTCATCCCCTGTCCTTAGACCCTCCTTCTCAGCAAGGAAAAACTCCAAAAACCCAGGGTCCTGGGAAAAAGAAGAAACCTCGGGGAGAACTACAGTGAAGGAGAGATCCACTCCCATGGACGGACAGGCTATAGATGTCCAGGCCCGTGGGCCAGTTCAGTATGACCACAGCTACCCAGGTGGGGAAGGAGCCGGGGAGGAGGAGGAGCCGGGCGAGGAGGAGGAGCCGGGCGAGGAGGAGGAGCCGGGCGAGGAGGAGGAGCCGGGCGAGGAGGAGGAGCCGGGCGAGGAGGAGGAGCCAGGTGAGGAGGAGGAGCCAGGCGAAGAGGAGGAGCCAGGCGAGGAGGAGGAGAGAGGTCCAGCTGCCATCAGGCGTCTGAAAGAGTTCCACTCCACAGGGGGAGTGGGACAGGGGACAACATGTGAATAGCAATGAACAAACTACAGATGAGAACATAGTGAGTGATGCTGATGAGAAAATAGGAGGAAACAGAGGACAGTGCTCAGGTTGCCACACTTCCCCCAGCTTGTTATCTCCTGCAGCAGCTTATCTTAGTGACATCAACTAAGTAACCTGGTCATAAGCTATTCTGAAGAGGAAGGTTTTAAGCCTGGTCTTAAATAAAGAGACTGTGGAGCCTGTTTAACACCAACAGGGAGTTGATTCCATAACACAGGAGCTTGGTAACTGAAGGCTCTCCCCCCCACTGTACTTTTAGACACTCTAGGAACCACTAATAATCCTGCATTCTGAGAGTGAAGTGCTCTATTTGGCTGATAGGGGACAATGGCATCCTGAAGATATGATGGGGCCATATTGTTTAAGGCTTTGTATGTCAGGAGGAGAACTTTGAATTTAATTCTAAACTCGACAGGAAGCCAGTGAAGTGATTTTAACACAGGACTGATGTGATCACTTCTTTTTAGTTCCTGTTAGGACTCTGGCCGCTGCATTTTGGACCAACTGGAAGCTTCTTAAAGTACCTTTAGTGCAGACGGTGAGCAGAGAATTACAGTAATCTAGTCTGGATGTAACAAATGCAGGGATAAGTTTTTCAGCATCATTTTTAGGCAAAATATTTCTGATTTTAGTTATGTTTTGCAGGTGAAAATATGCAGTTTTACAAGCTTGGTTTATATGAGCTGTGAATGAGAGATTTTGGTCAAATACGACTCCAAGGTTTTTTACAGTAGAGCTAGAGGCTATACTCACATTGTCAAGTGAGATTATCTGGTCTGACAGAGAATCTCTCTGACCTTTAGGACCGACAACAATGACCTCTGTTTTTTCAGGGTTTAAGAGGAGGTAATTCAGGGTCATCCAGGTTTTGATGTCCTTCACACAGGCACTGAGCTTATCCATTTGATCTGATTAGGTTTCATTGATAAGTACAGCTGAGTGTCATCAGCATAGCAGTGGAAATTAATGCCATGTTTTCTGATAATGTTACCTAATGGCAACATATACAGAGTAAACAGGATTGGACCAAGCACAGATCCTTGTGGAACACCACAAGCTACTTTAGAGCAGGGAGAGGTGCACTGGTTTACACTAACAAACTGGTACCTATCTGATAGATAGGATTTAAACCATTTGAGGGCGGTCCCTCTGACACCTATGTCACATTCTAACCTCTGCAGTAGAATGTTGTGATCAATGGTGTCAAACGCTGCACTGAGGTCCAGTAGGACCAGGACTGAAGCCAGCCCGTTATCAGCAGCTAGTAGCAAATCATTTGTCACTTTAAGCAGAGCCGTTTCTGTGCTGTGGTGAGCTCTGAAACCAGACTGACATTTTTCATATAAATTATTGCCCTGCAGATGGTGACAAAGCTGTTTCACCACAACTCGTTCCAGAATCTTTGAGAGAAATGGAAGATTCGAGATAGGTCTGTAGTTGGCTAGTTCATCAGGATTTAAGCTAGGTTTTTTCAAAAGCGGTTTAATTACAGCATATTTAAAGGACTGAGGAACAAAGCCATTTTCTAATGACATATTTATTATGTTATGGATGGAACCTATTATTAGGTGGAGCTTCTTTGAGGAGTTTGACTGGAATAGGGTCGAGCAAACAAGTTGATGGTTTGGACGACATGATGACTGAGGTAATCTCCGCCTCATCGACAGGAGTAAATTTGTCTAATGCTGTTAGAGGATTTATGTGGGATATTGGTGTTACTGACTGGATTTGCTGAATTTGCTCGGGGCTGATTTTTGGAGTGGCTTCGTTGATCTTGTCTCTAATGGTTATAATTTTGTAATCGAAGAATTCAAGAAAGTCACAACTGAACTTCAAAGGGAGAAGAGACTCAGGGGCAGTGTGCGAGTTTGTCAGCCTGGCTACAGTGCTGAACAGAAATCTGGGGTTGCTTTTGTTTCCTTCTATTAGGTTTGAATAGTATCTGGTTTGTGCTTTTGGCAGAGCGGCCTTATAAGAGAGCAGGCAGAGCTTCCATGCCTTCAGAGACTGCTCGGAGCGCGAGCGGCGCCAGAGCTTCTCTGTGCGTCTTACGTGTTGTTTGAGTGATCACAGTTCTGGAGTAAACCAAGGAGCCGGAGGTCTTGGTTTAATGCTTTTCTGTCTTAGCGGAGCTGCAGCATCGAGAGCAGATTTTAGGGTGAGCATTGTCCTATCCACAAACTGATCCATGATAATTGGATTAAAGTTGTTCTCATTGTCACATGGCATATCATTTAATACTGGCTCCATTATTTCTTTGAACTCGGCTACCGATTTTTCTGATATTGTTCTTTTCATTATAGTTTTCTCCTGCAGAGCTGGATAGTCTTTTAGTACGAATTGAAAGGTAATTAAAAAATGGTCAGAGAGTTTAGGGTTTTGAGGAATTACAAGTAAATCACTAATCTCAATACCATAAGTTAGGACGAGATCGAGAGTGTGATTGTGACAGTGAGTCGGCTTGTTCACACTCTGGGTAAAACCGACCCCATCCAGGAGAGCACCAAAAGCACTGCTGAGGCTCACTGCTGTTATCAACATGAATGTTGAAATCTCCAACTATAACAATCCTTTCCCATTCCAAAACTAAACTTGAAATAAAGTCAGAAAACTCTGTCAGAAACTCGGCATAAGGACCAGGAGGTCGGTAGATTGTTATGAATATAACAGCTTTTTGGTTTTTCCAGTTGGTGTAATAGATAGTGCGAGGCTTTCAAAGGAGCGGAAAGTATAATTAGATTTGAGGCTGAGAATTAGGCTGGAGTGAGAAATGACGGCCACACCGCCACCTCCACCTGTGCTCCTGGCACTTTGAAAGTTCACGTGACTTGGAGGTGTAGATTCGTTTAGTCTAACATAATCATTTTCCTGAAGCCATGTTTCAGTTAGAGCTAGAAGATCAATATTAAAGTCGCCAATTAATTCATTTATTAAAAGAGATTTAGAAGAGAGGGACCTGATGTTTAGCAGTCCACATTTTACACACTTATCATTTTGTTTATTTGCGACACATGTATTTATTTTTATTAAGTTATGAGATCGGACGCCTTTCCTATCAGAGTTCAGTTGACTTTTATTTGTGCTTTTTACATGCTTAATTTGTTTGTTTGCAACACAATTATTTATTTTTATTAAGTTATGAAACCTGACGCCTTTCCTATCAGACTTTAGTTGAGTTTTATTTGTGCTTTTTATGCATTTATTTTGTTTATTTGCGATGCATGTATTTATTTCTATTGAGTTAGGAGATCTGATACCTTTCCTATCAGAGTTTAGGTATGTTTTGTTTGTGCTTTTTGTGCGTGGGACATACACAACCTCAGCCGGTCTGGGAGAATTGTTCATGCAGGGAGGCTCAGAGGAGGCCCCTGTACGTGGGGCCAGAGGAGGCCCCTGTACGTGGGGCCAGAGGAGGCCCCTGTACGTGGGGCTCAGAGGAGGCCCCTGTACGTGGGGCTCAGAGGAGCCCCTGTACGTGGCGCACACACAGTCTCAGCCTGTTTGGAGCTGTTCTCGCTAACAGAGCAGTGCCTCACTAGTCTACTCTGCTCCCTAGCGTCACTGACACTCCCTGAGCTATTCTGTGTGCTAGTCTTACCTGATGGTCATCTAAGACTAACCATAATATTCTGCGCTAGGAGGGAGGAGCCAGCCGCTGTGGGATGAATGCCGTCACTACGTATAAGCCTGGGCTTCCCCTCAAATGCCCTCCAATTATCTATGAAGACGACACCATTCTGCGGGCACCAATTGGACAACCACTGGTTGACGGCTGAAAAGCGGCTGAACATTTCACAATTGGCATAATTTGGAAGGGGGCCAGAGAAGTACACGGACTCCGACATCGACTTAGCCAAATCACAAACTGCCGCTATCTGCAACTTCACCACCTCTGACTGACCGCGCCGAGTATCGTTACCCCCCGCGTGTATAACGATCCGGCGGTACCTGTTCTTACTTCTCTTTAAAAGCCTCAGATTCCCCTCGATGTCACCCAGTCTGGCTCCAGGGTAACACCGTGTGGAAGCTGCAGGCAGTTCCACGTCCCTGACTATGGAGCTCCCTATGACTAGAGTGTCCCGCGTCCAGCTCAAGGGGGCGAACCTGTTCTGGACGGGGAGCGCCCTGCTCTCAGCCCTGTGTCCCTGGTCTCCTGGAGTCCTGCACTCAGCTATGTGTCCCTGATCTGCAGTCCTGGTCTTAGCCCTGCGCCTGCGTCTAACTGTCACAAAACTGTCCTGGTCTGGTCCCGGCTGCACGGGATGCGCCGGGGGGCTGCTCTCGCTAGCTACGCTCAAGCTAATGCGGTCCGCGGTCCCTGCTACTGCCTGACTATAACTCGGCTTCAGCGCCTCCAATGAGCGGATCCGCGTTTCTAACTCTGTAACCCTGGCCTCGAGGACGGCCACTACGCTGCACTTAGCACAACTGTCCCTGTCACTATCAAATAAGCCAGGGCTCTCACTCCACATGTGGCAACTAGAACAGGAAAGGGGGGCGAGAGTTTTAGCCATGATGCTAGGCTAGGCTAGATCAGGCTGAAACTACAAGCTGAAACTACAGAGAGAGAGAGGCTTAGACCACGAATTACGGAGCACTAGATGCTGAATAAACTTCGATGGTTTGACGAAGTGCTCAGGCACTAGTTTAGATGGATTCGTGGATTAACAGATTCAGTAGAGAGATGCTAGTAAGAGTGCTCGCAAAACAGCTCACAAACAGAATTCACTCACCCGGAAGTGACGTCACCGGCTCAATGATATACAGACACTATACACACACTATACACACACACTATACACACACTATACACACACACTATACACACACTATACACACACTATACACACACACTATACACACACTATACACACACACTATACACACACTATACACACACACTATACACACACACTATACACACACTATACACACACACTATACACACACACTATACACACACACTATACACACACTATACACACACACTATACACACACTATACACACACTATACACACACTATACACACACTATACACACACACTATACACACACTATACACACACACACACACTATACACACACTATACACACACTATACACACACACTATACACACACTATACACACACACTATACACACACTATACACACACTATACACACACTATACACACACACTATACACACACACTATACACACACACTATACACACACTATACACACACACTATACACACACTATACACACACTATACACACACTATACACACACTATACACACACACTATACACACACTATACACACACACTATACACACACTATACACACACTATACACACACTATACACACACACTATACACACACTATACACACACTATACACACACACTATACACACACACTATACACACACTATACACACACACTATACACACACTATACACACACACTATACACACACTATACACACACACTATACACACACTATACACACACTATACACACACTATACACACACACTATACACACACTATACACACACACTATACACACACTATACACACACACTATACACACACTATACACACACACTATACACACACTATACACACACTATACACACACACTATACACACACTATACACACACACTATACACACACTATACACACACTATACACACACACTATACACACACACACTATACACACACTATACACACACTATACACACATTATACACACACACTATACACACACTATACACACACACTATACACACACTATACACACACTATACACACACTATACACACACACTATACACACACACTATACACACACTATACACACACACTATACACACACTATACACACACTATACACACACACACTATACACACACACTATACACACACTATACACACACTATACACACACCCACACACTATACATACACACTACACACACACGCACACACACTATACACACACACTATACACACAATCACACACACAGACACACACACACACTATACAAACACACTATACACATACGCACTATACACACACTCACACACACACACACACACACACACACTATACACACACCGTCTCAGCGCCACAGCACAAACTCACAGAACCCGTCAGACTGAATTCTGTTGTGTGTGAAAACATTTGGTCCTGTTCAGACGTGTTCCCTCTGCGCTCGTTCTGCTGTTTCACACACGGTAACACTTGATTCTTTTACACTGTGTTTGGACTGTTTCTGTTTCCTTAGAAAAGCAGGAGTTTCCTTCAGCTTTGCTCCACTTTCTGTCTGAGTCGTACTGGAGAAACCAACAGCTGCTTTTAGTCGCTCAAACATGGTCGTGTTTGTTTCAGGAAGTGAACTCTGCACTGAGGCGTCGAGTCGTGTTGGGGAAGTTCCTCTGACAAACTCTGTAGTGCCTCATTCCTGCTTCCTCCTGACTGTGGGGAGACTTTTCTGCACTTTGGTGGAAATGGATCAAATGTGCGTTTGGATTAAAGACGTTTAAATGGAGGTAAGATTTAGTCCTGGTTTAGTCCTGGTTTAGTCCTGGTTTAGTCCTGGTTTAGTCCTGGTTTAGACCTGGTTTAGTCCTGGTTTAGACCTGGTTTAGTCCTGGTTTAGACCTGGTTTAGACCTGGTTTAGACCTGGTTCAGTCCTGGTTCAGACCTGCTTTAGTTCTGGTTTAGTCCTGGTTTAGACCTGTTTTAGACCTGGTTCAGACCTGGTTCAGACCTGGTTTAGTCCTGGTGTAGACCTGGTTTAGACCTGGTTTAGACCTGGTTCAGACCTGGTTCAGACCTGGTTCAGACCTGGTTCAGACCTGGTTTAGTCCTGGTTCAGACCTGGTTCAGACCTGGTTCAGACCTGGTTCAGACCTGGTTCAGACCTGGTTTAGTCCTGGTTCAGACCTGGTTCAGACCTGGTTCAGACCTGGTTCAGAGCTGGTTCAGACCTGGTTCAGTCCTGGTTCAGACCTGGTTTAGACCTGGTTTAGTCCATGTTTAGTCCTTGTTTAGTCCTGGTTCAGACCTGGTTCAGACCTGGTTCAGACCCGGTTCAGACCCGGTTCAGACCTGGTTCAGACCTGGTTTAGTCCATGTTTAGTCCTTGTTTAGTCCTGGTTCAGACCTGGTTCAGACCTGGTTCAGACCTGGTTCAGACCTGGTTCAGACCTGGTTTAGTCCTGGTTCAGACCTGGTTCAGACCTGGTTCAGACCTGGTTCAGACCTGGTTCAGACCTGGTTTAGACCCGGTTCAGACCCGGTTCAGACCCGGTTTAGTCCTTGTTTAGTCCTGGTTTAGACCTGGTTTAGACCTGGTTCAGACCTGGTTTAGTCCTTGTTTAGTCCTGGTTCAGACCTGGTTCAGTCCTGGTTCAGACCTGGTTCAGACCTGGTTCAGACCTGGTTTAGACCTGGTTCAGACCTGGTTCAGACCTGGTTCAGACCTGGTTCAGTCCTGGTTTAGACCTGGTTCAGACCTGGTTTAGTCCTGGTTTAGTCCTGGTTCAGACCTGGTTCAGTCCTGGTTCAGACCTGGTTCAGACCTGGTTCAGACCTGGTTTAGACCTGGTTCAGACCTGGTTCAGACCTGGTTCAGACCTGGTTCAGACCTGGTTCAGACCTGGTTCAGTCCTGGTTCAGACCTGGTTCAGACCTGGTTCAGTCCTGGTTCAGACCTGGTTCAGACCTGGTTCAGACCTGGTTCAGACCTGGTTCAGACCTGGTTCAGACCTGGTTTCTTCTGTTTTCAGCCTGTTTGTGTCGTTCGTCTCATCAGAACTTGAGATATTTCCTCAGTTCTTTCACAGATTCTTGTGCTGTGAATCTCCTGTTGTTCTGTGTCGTCACAGTTGAACATCTTTTCTGCTCCATCTACATTTGTGTGTCTTTTGCGTCCACACTGAAGCCTGTTTTTGCTGCCTCATAATGTGGCGTCTTTAGGTGTGGTCAGTAGTGCTGTGCGGGTGGCCCTGTGGCCCCGTGGGGTTCAGGCGGGTGGAGAACTCAAAGAGAAGAGGTAAAGCGGGTGCAGGTGGGTCATGTCTCTGCACAGCCTCCGCCTAAAGCACATTCTGGAGCTCTGATGAACAAACCAGGGCACAGGACTTCTGGATCTGCACCTGTGACCTGCACAAAGAGGACGACTTTAGTCCTTACACCAGACCTGGGCATAGTCCGGCTCCGGGGCCACATACGGCCCCTTTGGTCCACTCTGAGCCCACACTTTAAGCTCATTTGGAATGACACAATAAAGTGATTTTATCATTTGGCCTCATGCAGGGACTAAAGCTGCAGTGCTTTTATTTCAGAGCTGTTTTTACTCACATTTTGTGTTGGGCAGCCTCACTTTTTCATTGCTTAGTCAGAACAGAAACTCTTCCCAGTCTGAGCCGCGTCAGAACAATGAGATTTACGGCTTTTTCTAAACAAATCCAATGAATATTCTGCAGAAGTGAGTGAAGCATTTTGGGCCTCCACAGTATTTCCTGTTTCTCTTCCTGGTTTGTGACGTCACGTGAACAGAGCCCATTGTCCAGACCAAGTTCATGGTCCAGTTCTATTTTCTCCCATGTTTGGCTCTTTTGGCGTCTCCTCCTTTACATTTGGCTTTGAACGTCTCTTTATGAGGCACTTGACAAAACTCCATGAGATGAATCCCCGCCAAATGCCTGGAGAGACTGGTCATAAAACACATCAAAGCCGCTTTACCACCATCCCTGGATTCACACCAGTTTGCATATAGAGAGAACCGGTCAACTGAGGACGCCGTGGCCACGGTGCTGCACACACTACTGGAGCACGTGGAGCACAAGAACACCTATGCACGGCTCCTCTTTGGAGACTACAGTTCGGCTTTTAACACCATCCGGCCATACAAACTCCGGTCCAAACTCCACCAACTGGGACTCCACTCCTCTCTGTGCAACTGGACTGTGGACTTTCTCACTAACCGTACACAGAGTGTCAGAGTGGGCAAGAACACCTCCTCCACCCTTGTTGTCAACACCGGGGTCCCCCAAGGGTGTGTTCTGAGCCCTCTGCTATACACTCTCTTTACCCATGACTGCCTTGCCTCCTCCACGTCCAATCTCATCGTTAAGTTCGCCGATGACACCACAGTGCTCGGTCTCATATCCAACAACGATGAGACTAACTACAGGAGGGAGGTGCAACATCTAGAGTCATGGTGCCACGACAATAACTTGGTTTGAAACACTAAAAAGACCAAGGAGATTGTTGTGGATTTCCGCAGAAAAGGTCACAACAACCATCTACCTCTCCTCATTGGCAATGAGGCGGTGGAGAGGGTGAGCAGCTTTAAACTCCTGGGGGTAACTGTGACTGAGGACCTGTCCTGGGGCAATCACATCACCTCAGCCGTACGGGAGGCCCAACAGCGCCTTTACTACCTGAGGAAACTGAGGAGTGCCCACATTCCCAGACCTCTGATGTTGAACTTTTCCAACTGTGTGGCCATACCGGCTCGTGTGGCCATACCGGCTCGTGTGGCCATACCGGCTCGTCAAAGCCTGAACCCGTCAGATCTCAGAAGCTAAGCAGGGCCGGGCCTGGTTAGTACTTGGATGGGAGACCACAAGGAATTCCAGGTGCCACAGTGGGGCGCCAGTTGCAAAAATTGTCGTTGTGTCCTTAGGCAAGGCACATCACCCACATTGCCTAGTATGAAAGTGGTGTGTGCGTGAGTGTTGGTGGTGGTCGGAGGGTCCGATGGCGCAGATTGGAGCCTCGCTTCCGTCAGTCTGCCCCAGGGCAGCTGTAGCTACAATAGTAGTTTACCACCACCGGGTCTGGAGTGAATGAATAATGCTCTGTAAAGCGTCTTTGAGTGTCCAGAAAAGCGCTGTATAAAACTGATGCATTATTATTATTATTATCAGCAGTGTTCTGACGTATGGATTTTTAGTGTGGTTCTCCAGCTGCACTAAGGCGGACCAGCAGACACTCCAGCAGGTGGTGAAAGCAGCCGGTAAAATCACTGGAACAACTCTGCCAGAAATCAGCACCATCTACTCCACTCGCTGCCTGAGAAGAGTGCACAACATCCTGCAGGACCAACACCACCCTGCGCACCACCTTTTCCACCTGCTGCCCTCAGGGAGAAGGTACAGGTCCATACAGGCCAGAACATCCAGACTGGCCAACAGTCTGTATCCACAGGCTGTAAGGCTCCTGAACTCTGCCCCTCTCCCCTCTCTGCCCCCCTCTCACGGACAATAACCACATCCAACTTTTAAACAGCATTGAACTGGTTTGCACTGTTGCATTATGTCACTATTCTCTCTCTCCTTTGCCCCCCTCTCTCCATAGAGAATCACCATATCCCATTACATATAATAACACTGAACTGGCTGCACTGTTGCACTTTGTCATGATTCTCAGGTGTCTGAATGTCCCTGTGCTCGTACTTGACCTGCTCTCATGCTGCTGCTATAAGAACTGTCTCCTGTTGTACTGAGGTCACACTGGGTCAGTGTTTGCACTGGGTTAAGGGGGATTTATTATTATTTATGGGTTTGCACTTAACTATTGTGAAGTTTGGAGGCTCCAAACGCAATTTCGTTGTTCTTCTGTGACAGTGACAATAAATACTTGAATCTGAATCTGAACCATGTGGGCAGTGGGCGGGGCTAAACACTGTGATGTCATTCTGTAGGACTCTGGACTGAGCATGGATCAGAGCGAGCACAGAGAGGACGCAGAGCCTCCCACCACCAGCAGGGCGGCGCTGGGAAGTGAACACTCTTTTGGAGTATTGGTTGATTTTAAAAAGGAGCCTGGTCCACAGAGGAACAGACGACTGGGCAGTGAACAGAGGAGAAAGCAGAAGAAGGAGCCTGGTCCACAGTAAGTCTGAGCCAATGATTAGATGAGACTGTTTCCATGAACTAAAGAAATGTGAGGAGCAGAAACACCAGGTGCACATGTGTCGCTTCAGGACGTCTTGTCTTTTGGTCACATTATTGTGAAATAATATGAACAAACTTAAACACGGTTTGAACACATGAAGAGATATTTAGGCTTCTTCATCCTTAACTTAGTTTAAAGTGAGAGAAAAAATAAAACCCATAAAACCCATTCACAACACTATAGAAATAAAAAATAAAAATGATGCATTGATCCGATTAAATGACTTTAAAATGGTTTCGTTCTCGTGGACCCTGTGGGGAAAATTCTGTCTCGTCCTCAAAGACACTGATGGATTTTAAGAGTGGATTGTTTAAGCATCCATTATATTCAGTGTCACTTTCGGACGTCTACCTGAACATGGAAACGTTTGAGGTGTCAAATAAAAAGGTGTGATGTATTTTCTCTGTTCGAACCATCGCCCTGAAGCGTCTGGGGTGAAGGCCTCGTGAACACTTTGTAGAACCTCCTGAAGTGTCTGAGTCAGAACAGCCCCGTGTGTTTTACTGTGACTGAAGTGTGTTTTCTTCTGTGTCTCAGGATCCACCAGAAACGTCCTCCGTCTGAACCTGGTCCCAGCTGTGAGTCCCTCAGGAGTGACCGGTCTATGGCACATCCCATTTGTTTTACCACAGAGCCGTGAGTTTCCTCCAGTGTCGAATAAAAGAGTTGAAATGAACCTGAGTGTTTAATGTGTCTCTGTGGCAGAGGGGAGCAGCCGGGTCCTCAGGTCTCCAGTGGTCAGCACCATCAGACACAGCTGGACTCCATATTTAAGGTCTGTCATTCACTAAAGTTTGGAAATGTTCAGATGAACGAGAGCTTGTTCCACACAGATCTGACACTGAGTGCATTTGTGCTGTTTATAATGTGTCTGTTCAGCTTCTGGAGGAGGACATCTTCACTTTGGTCCAGAAGGAGCTGAAGAAGCTCCACAAGGTTCTGAGTACAGATGACCCAGAAGGCTTAGATCCTGTGGAGGATGAGGATGAAGAGCAGAGGAGCTGCAGTGAGGCTGTTCTGAAGATCACACTGAACTTCCTGAGGAGGATGAAGCAGAAGGAGCTGGCTGAGCGTCTGTGGAGCAGTAGGACCATTTAACACATTTAACAAGGTGCTCACAGTCATTTTATCTTCTCTGAGACTCAGGTCTGTGTCTGTGTCTTCATTCAGGGAGTTCTTCTGGAGTTTGTCAGCGTAACCTGAAGTCTGACCTGCAGCAGAAGTTTGAGTGTGTGTTTGAGGGCATCGCTAAAGCAGGAAACTCCACCCTTCTGAATGAGATCTACACAGAGCTCTACATCACAGAGGGAGGGTCTTCAGAGGTCAACCAGGAACATGAGGTCAGACACATGGAAACAGCCTCCAGGACTCCAGGCCCAGCAGAGACGTCCATCACATGTGAAGACATGTTTAAAGGCCCAGCTCACACACATGGAGCCATCAGAACAGTGCTGACAAAGGGAGTGGCTGGCATCGGGAAAACAGTGCTCACTCAGAAGTTCAGTCTGGACTGGGCTAAAGGTGAAGCCAACCAGGACATACAGCTGCTGTTCCCGTTCACTTTCAGAGCGCTCAATGTGCTGAAGGACACAAGCTTCAGCTTGGTGACACTTGTTCGTCACTTCTTTAGTCAAACACCAGCAGATCTCTGCAGCTTTGAAGACCTCCAGGTGCTCTTCATCTTTGACGGTCTGGACGAGTGCAGACCTCCTCTGGACTTCACCAAAACCGAGGTCCTGAGCGACCCCACAGAGTCGGCCTCAGTGCACGTGCTGCTGGTGAACCTCATCAGGGGAGGCTGCTTCCCTCCGCTCGCCTCTGGATAACCACACGACCCGCCGCGGCCAATCAGATCCCTGCTGAGTGCGTCTCCATGGTTACAGAGGTCAGAGGGTTCGCCGACCCGCAGAAGGAGCAGTACTTCAGGAAGAGGTTCAGAGACCAGGCCGACACAATCATCTCCCACATCAAGAGGTCCAGAAGCCTCCACATCATGTGCTACCTGCCGATCTTCTGCTGGATCGCTGCCGCAGTCCTGGAGCACCTGTTGAGAAGCAGAGCGAGAGGAGAGCTGCCCAAGACCCTGACTCAGATGTACATCCACTTCCTGGTGGTTCAGGCCAAAGTCCAGAACATCAAGTATGAAGAAGGATCTGAGACAGACCCACACTGGAGTCCAGAGACCAGGAAGATGGTGAAGTCTCTGGGAAAAGTGGCCTTTGAGCAGCTGCAGAAAGGAAACCTGATCTTCTACGAGAGTGACCTGAGCGAGTGTGGGCTGGACGCTGCAGCGGCCTCAGTTTACTCCGGAGTGTTCACACAGGTCTTTAGAGAGGAGCCAGGCCTGTACCAGGACAAGGTCTACTGCTTCATCCATCTGAGTGTGCAGGAGTTTCTGGCTGCTCTTCACGTCCATCAGACCTTCATCCACACTGGGGTCAACCTGCTGAACCCACCACAGTCCTCTGAGTGTCCTGACACTGAAGCCTTCTACTGCTCTGCTGTGGACCAGGCCTTACAGAGTCCAAACGGACACCTGGACCTGCTCCTCCGCTTCCTCCTGGGTCTTTCACTGTCGACCAATCAGAGCCTTCTACAAGGTCTGCTGACACAGACAGGAAGTAGCTCCCAGACCAATCAGAAAACAGCTAAGTACATCAAGAAGAAGCTGAGTGAGGATGTGTCTGCAGAGAGGAGCATCAACCTGCTCCACTGTCTGAATGAACTGAATGATCGTTCTCTGGTGGAGGAGGTCCAACAGGTCCTGAGTTCAGGACATCTGTCTGAACGTGGACTGTCTCCTGCTCAGTGGTCAGCTCTGGCCTTCATCTTACTGTCATCAGAAGAAGATCTGGAGCAGTTTGAGCTGAATAAATACTGTCCTTCAGAGGAGGTTCTCCTGAGGCTGCTGCCAGTGGTCAAGGCCTCCAACAAAGCTCTGTGAGTGACCTTTGTTTAACAGAGGACGGTTTGGTTCAACTTCTGCATAAACTATGTTTTCTGTCTCCAGACTGAGCGGCTGTGACCTGTCAGAGAGAAGCTGTGAAGCTCTGTCCTCAGTCCTCAGCTCCCAGTCCTCTAGTCTGACAGTCCTGGACCTCAGTCACAACCACCTGAAGGACTCAGGGCTGAAGATGTTGTGTGTTGGACTGAAGAGTCCTCAGTGTAAACTGGAACAGCTCAGGTCAGAATTATACAGACATTTTTTACCCTCATATTTTGTTTTATTCCTGTTTGAAGACAGTCCAGACGAACCCAGGTTTATGTCACACTAAAAAAGTTTATTTCCTAATATTCCGGCTCTTTGTTGATCATTTGTATAAAACATGAAATGAAGAACTAACTGTGCATCATTAAAAAGTGTCACTACAACAGCCAGGAAACAAATCATGTTTTTGATTTCATAAATACTGCAGATTTGTTTCTTTTCAGATCAGTTGTGGAGATTGGCAGTGAAAGGACGTATCTGAACTTGTCAGTTGTGTTCTGAGTTCTTCTCTCATGAGCTCCTGTCTCCTCCTCCAGACTGAGCGGCTGTGACCTGTCAGAGAGAAGCTGTGAAGCTCTGTCCTCAGTCCTCAGCTCCCAGTCCTCTAGTCTGACAGTCCTGGACCTCAGTCTCAACCACCTGAAGGACTCAGGGCTGAAGATGTTGTGTGTTGGACTGAAGAGTCCTCAGTGTAAACTGGAACAGCTCAGGTCAGAGGGGTTCATATTCTTCACTATTATTCCAGAACCTGTTGGTATTTGCATTGGAAAAGAACATTTGATAAAGTCCCATAAAGATCTGGGACTTGTTGTTTGTCTCATTTGGGTTGAATGTTCCTCATGAATGTTCCTGATTCCAATAATCTGTGTCCTCAGACTGTCAGGGTGTCTGCTCTCAGAGGAAGGCTGTGCTTCTCTGGCCTCAGCTCTGAGGTCCAACCCCTCCCATCTGATAGAACTGGACCTCAGCTACAACCATCCAGGAGACACAGGAGTAAAGCTCCTGTGTGCTCTACAGGAGGAGCCCCACTGCACACTGGACACTCTCAGGTATGGACCACTTTACTGTGGACACAAAGACACTTTCAGCAAACAGGAAAACAGGATTTTACTAAGAATCCAAGTGACTTAAAGTGTCTTTTCCTCTCATCACAAACATGAGAACTGTCCATTCAGCACCAAAAGGCCTTCATGCCCCATGTGCTGTATGAGCCAGTGCCTGATGCTGAGTGTGAATGTGGTGTATTCATCATTCTCAGGCTCAGCTCCACATAGTCACACAGATCAATAGAAAACCTTAGAGCTGTGAGCTGCATTAAAGGGCCAAATGACACCATTTTCTGACCTGTTCTCATGTCGTTTCCTCATCACAAACACTCCTGGACTTGGCTTTTGTTTCATTCTCACATGTTTAACTCACAAACCTGCACATTTAGGCTGAGCTCTTTTTATTCTATATTCTTCTGCTCCTGTTTCTCACGCTGATGTTTCAGGAGTCACACCTCGGGACGTTACGACTTCAGGCTCTTTTGTTTCAGCTCCGTTCGGTCTCAGGACCCAAACCCCTTTTGTGTGAAATGATCTGAGTGTGTTTAAAGTGCAGCTGTAATCACACAGTGTGACAGACACGTGTTTCAGACTCACGTTTCAGACTCATGTTTCAGACTCACGATTCAGACTAATGTTTCAGACTCACGTTTCAGACTCACGTTTCAGACGCACGTTTCAGACTCACGTTTCAGACAAATAATAATAATAATAATAATACATTTTATTTATAATGCACTTTACATTTGACAAACAAATCTCAAAGTGCTACAGTGCAAAAAAAGATTTTAAAAACAGAAGACAATTAAAAATCAATTTAAAAGCAATAAAACAATAGCGGGTAATTAGCTGTAGGCCAGGGTAAAAAAGTTTTTAGTCCTTTTTTAAAAGCATCCACCGTCTGTGGAGCCCTGAGGTGGTCTGGGAGGGCGTTCCACAGACGGGGAGCAGCCACTGAGAAGGCCCTGTCGCCCATGGTCTTGAGCCGTGTCCTGGGCATGACCAGACGGTGCTGTTGGCCTGACCGGGTCTTAGTGGAGGTGTGTGGTGTGACCGGGTCTTAGTGGAGGTGTGTGGTGTGACCGGGTCTTAGTGGAGGTGTGTGGTGTGACCGGGTCTTAGTGGAGGTGTGTGGTGTGACCGGGTCTTAGTGGAGGTGTGTGGTGTGAGCAGGTCTTAGTGGAGGTGTGTGGTGTGAGCAGGTCTTAGTGGAGGTGTGTGGCCTGACCGGGTCTTAGTGGAGGTGTGTGGTGTGAGCTGGTCTTAGTGGAGGTGTGTGGTGTGACCGGGTCTTAGTGGAGGTGTGTGGTGTGACCGGGTCTTAGTGGAGGTGTGTGGTGTGAGCAGTTCAGTGAGGTAAGTGGGGGCCGCACCGTGGAGACAGTGATGGGTGTGCAAGAGGACTTTGTATTGAATACGGAAGTGGATGGGGAGCCAGTGCAGGGAGTGAAGAAAAGGGGTGATGTGCTCATGTTTCCGCACCCTCATCAGGACCCTGGCAGCGCTGTTTTGGACATACTGGAGCTTTTGGATGCTCCTGCCAGGGATCCCGATGAGGAGTGCGTTACAGTCGTCCAGCCTGGAGGAGACAAAGGCCTGGATGAGCTTTTCCGCAGCAGGGAGGGAGAGAGAAGAGCGAAGTTTGGAGATGTAACGGAGGTGAAAGAAGGCAGATTTGCAGATGGAGGTGACATGATTGTCAAAGGAGAGGTGGTCAAATTTGACCCCCAGGTTTGTTACAGAGGGAGAGAGGGGAATGGTGTGTCCGAAAAATGAAACAGAAGTGATTGGAGAGGAGCGGAGTTGATGAAAGGTACCAGTTTGGATGGCTTCTGTTTTGGAGCCATTTAGCTGCAGGAAATTTTGACTCAACCACACCTCTATCTCCTCCAGGCAGGAGCTGAGACGGGAGACTGTGGCAGAGGGGGTACGAGAAGGAGAGATGGTGAGGGAGAGCTGTGTGTCGTCAGCATAGCAGTGGAAATTTATTCCATGCTTGCTGACGACACGACTGAGGAAGCATGTAAATGGTGAAGAGGGTTGGGCCGAGCACGGAGCCCTGGGGGACCCCACAGGAAACAGTGTGGGGTCTGGGGGTCT
The DNA here is from genome assembly GCA_030686955.1 of Odontamblyopus rebecca. NCBI lineage: Eukaryota > Metazoa > Chordata > Actinopteri > Gobiiformes > Gobiidae > Odontamblyopus > Odontamblyopus rebecca. The sequence goes on from CM060658.1 coordinate 41,919,335, forward strand.
GGGGTCAGACTCACGTTTCAGACGCACAATTCAGACTCACGTTTCAGACTCATGTTTCAGACTCATGTCGTGTGTTTCAGACTCATGTCGTGTGTTTCAGACTCATGTCGTGTGTTTCAGACTCATGTTTCAGACTCATGTCGTGTGTTTCAGACTCATGTCGTGTGTTTCAGACTCATGTTGTGTGTTTCAGACTCATGTTTCAGACTCATGTCGTGTGTTTCAGACTCATGTCGTGTGTTTCAGACTCATGTCGTGTGTTTCAGACTCATGTTTCAGACTCATGTTTCAGACTCATGTCGTGTGTTTCAGACTCATGTCGTGTGTTTCAGACTCATGTTTCAGACTCATGTCGTGTGTTTCAGACTCATGTTTCAGACTCATGTTTCAGACTCATGTTTCAGACTCATGTTTCAGACTCATGTCGTGTGTTTCAGACTCATGTCGTGTGTTTCAGACTCATGTTTCAGACTCATGTCGTGTGTTTCAGACTCATGTCGTGTGTTTCAGACTCATGTCGTGTGTTTCAGACTCATGTCGTGTGTTTCAGACTCATGTTTCAGACTCATGTCGTGTGTTTCAGACTCATGTCGTGTGTTTCAGACTCATGTCGTGTGTTTCAGACTCATGTCGTGTGTTTCAGACTCATGTCGTGTGTTTCAGACTCATGTCGTGTGTTTCAGACTCATGTCGTGTGTTTCAGACTCATGTTTCAGACTCATGTCGTGTGTTTCAGACTGAAGCCTGCTGGAGCTCAGTGGTTAACACCAGGACTCAGAAAGTGTAAGTGTTTCAGTTTTTCTCCGTTGGTTTGGCTCATTTCTTCAAACACAAATGACATTCTTAAAACGATCAGATGCTTTGGCCAAACACTGTGACACTTCTGCACAACATTACAGCTCACGAGCAAAAGCTCAGATCTCTCCCAAAACTGTTCACACCAGCTTCAAAACCAGATTCCTTTCCCGTGGAAAGAGTCGCTTCCATCAGAATGGCAAAGATCCTTCTCAGTTGCTTTGGCTCATTTGCATCATTCACTTGGTGCTTTTGCCAAAATAACCTGGATGGTTGAGCACAACACCATGGATCACCTGCAGAAGCTCCGATCTCTCCCAAAACACTTTACCCACGGGTCAAAACTAAACTCCTTCCTCATGGAAATAGTCAGAGCCCAAAATGCAGCGTCTCTTTGGCCTCGTGTCAGCGCTGCCAGTCAAACGCCTCCATGTTTAGTCACTATGGCAACAGAGGCGACCAGAAAACAATTATGGAGAAACGAGAAACAAAGGATTTCACTGTAAGAGCAAGAGCCAAAGAACCACACACACTGAGAATAAGAATGCACCACACACACACTGAGAATAAGAATGCACCACACACACACTGATAATAAGAATGCACCACACACACTGATAATAAGAATGCACCACACACACACTGAGAATAAGAATGCACCACACACACAGATATTTAGAATGCACCACACACACACTGAGAATAAGAATGCACCACACACACACTGAGAATAAGAATGCACCACACACACTGATAATAAGAATGCACCACACACACACTGAGAATAAGAATGCACCACACACACTGATAATAAGAATGCACCACACACACACTGATAATAAGAATGCACCACACACACTGAGAATAAGAATGCACCACACACACACTGATAATAAGAATGCACCACACACACACTGATAATAAGAATGCACCACACACACTGATAATAAGAATGCACCACACACACTGAGAATAAGAATGCACCACACACACACTGATAATAAGAATGCACCACACACACTGATAATAAGAATGCACCACACACACACTGATAATAAGAATGCACCACACACACTGATAATAAGAATGCACCACACACACTGATAATAAGAATGCACCACACACACACTGATAATAAGAATGCACCACACACACACTGATAATAAGAATGCACCACACACACACTGATAATAAGAATGCACCACACACACTGATAATAAGAATGCACCACACACACACTGATAATAAGAATGCACCACACACACACTGATAATAAGAATGCACCACACACACACTGATAATAAGAATGCACCACACACACTGATAATAAGAATGCACCACACACACACTGATAATAAGAATGCACCACACACACTGATAATAAGAATGCACCGCACACACACTGATAATAAGAATGCACCACACACACACACACTGATAATAAGAATGCACCGCGCACACACACTGAAAAAAACAATGAAACGCGCACACACACTGATAATAAGAATGCACCACACACACACTGATAATAAGAATGCACCACACACACACACACACTGATAATAAGAATGCACCACACACACACTGATAATAAGAATGCACCACACACACTGATAATAAGAATGCACCACACACACTGATAATAAGAATGCACCACACACACACACTGATAATAAGAATGCACCACACACACACTGATAATAAGAATGCACCACACACACACTGATAATAAGAATGCACCACACACACACACTGATAATAAGAATGCACCACACACACTGATAATAAGAATGCACCACACACACACACACACATATAATAAGAATGCACCGCACACACACTGATAATAAGAATGCACCACACACACTGATAATAAGAATGCACCACACACACACTGATAATAAGAATGCACCACACACACACTGATAATAAGAATGCACCACACACACACTGATAATAAGAATGCACCACACACACACACTGATAATAAGAATGCACCACACACACACTGATAATAAGAATGCACCACACACACTGATAATAAGAACGCACCACACACACTGATAATAAGAAAGCACCACACACACTGATAATAAGAATGCACCGCACACACACTGATAATAAGAATGCACCACACACACTGATAATAAGAATGCACCACACACACACTGATAATAAGAATGCACCGCACACACACACTGATAATAAGAATGCACCGCACACACACTGATAATAAGAATGCACCACACACACACTGATAATAAGAATGCACCACACACACACTGATAATAAGAATGCACCGCACACACACACTGATAATAAGAATGCACCACACACACATTGATAATAAGAATGCACCACACACACACTGATAATAAGAATGCACCACACACACTGATAATAAGAATGCACCACACACACACTGATAATAAGAATGCACCACACACACACACTGATAATAAGAATGCACCGCACACACACTGATAATAAGAATGCACCACACACACACTGAGAATAAGAATGCACCACACACACACTGAGAATAAGAATGCACCACACACACACTGATAATAAGAATGCACCACACACACACTGAGAATAAGAATGCACCACACACACACTGATAATAAGAATGCACCACACACACACTGATAATAAGAATGCACCGCACACACACTGATAATAAGAATGCACCGCACACACACTGAGAATAAGAATGCACCACACACACACTGATAATAAGAATGCACCACACACACACTGATAATAAGAATGCACCACACACACACTGAGAATAAGAATGCACCACACACACTGAGAATAAGAATGCACCACACACACACTGAGAATAAGAATGCACCACACACACACTGAGAATAAGAATGCACCACACACACACTGATAATAAGAATGCACCACACACACTGAGAATAAGAATGCACCACACACACACTGATAATAAGAATGCACCACACACACTGAGAATAAGAATGCACCACACACACACTGATAATAAGAATGCACCACACACACACTGATAATAAGAATGCACCACACACACTGAGAATAGGAATGCACCACACACACACTGAGAATAAGAATGCACCACACACACACTGATAATAAGAATGCACCACACACACTGATAATAAGAATGCACCACACACACACTGATAAGAATGCACCGCACACACACTGATAATAAGAATGCACCGCACACACACTGATAATAAGAATGCACCACACACACACTGATAATGAGAATGCACCACACACACTGATAATAAGAATGCACCACACACACACACTGATAATAAGAATGCACCACACACACACTGATAATAAGAATGCACCACACACACTGATAATAAGAATGCACCACACACACTGATAATAAGAATGCACCACACACACACTGATAATAAGAATGCACCACACACACTGATAATAAGAATGCACCACACACACACACTGATAATAAGAATGCACCACACACACACACTGATAATAAGAATGCACCACACACACACTGAGAATGAGAATGCACCACACACACACACTGAGAATAAGAATGCACCGCACACACACTGATAATAAGAATGCACCGCACACACACTGATAATAAGAATGCACCACACACACACACTGATAATAAGAATGCACCACACACACACTGATAATGAGAATGCACCACACACACTGATAATAACAATGCACAACACACACTGATAATAAGAATGCACCACACACACACACTGATAATAAGAATGCACCACACACACACTGATAATAAGAATGCACCACACACACTGATAATAAGAATGCACCACACACACACACAGATAATAAGAATGCACCACACACACTGATAATAAGAATGCACCACACACACACACTGAAAATAAGAATGCACCACACACACACTGATAATAAGAATGCACCACACACACTGATAATAAGAATGCACCACACACACACTGATAATAAGAATGCACCACACACACACTGATAATAAGAATGCACCACACACACACTGATAATAAGAATGCACCACACACACACACTGATAATAAGAATGCACCACACACACACACTGATAATAAGAATGCACCACACACACTGATAATAAGAATGCACCACACACACTGATAATAAGAATGGACCACACTCACACACTGAAAATAAGAATGCACCACACACACACTGATAATAAGAATGCACCACACACACACTGATAATAAGAATGCACCACACACACACTGATAATAAGAATGCACTGCACACACACACTGATAATAAGAATGCACCACACACACACTGAGAATAAGAATGCACCCCACACACACTGATAATAAGAATGCACCACACACACACTGATAATAAGAATGCACCGCACACACACTGATAATAAGAATGCACCACACACACACTGAGAATAAGAATGCACCACACACACACTGAGAATAAGAATGCACCACACACACACTGATAATAAGAATGCACCGCACACACACTGATAATAAGAATGCACCACACACACACTGAGAATAAGAATGCACCGCACACACACTGAGAATAAGAATGCACCACACACACACTGATAATAAGAATGCACCACACACACACTGATAATAAGAATGCACCACACACACACTGATAATAAGAATGCACCACACACACACTGATAATAAGAATGCACCACACACACACTGATAATAAGAATGCACCGCACACACACTGATAATAAGAATGCACCACACACACACTGATAATAAGAATGCACCACACACACACTGATAATAAGAATGCACCACACACACTGATAATAAGAATGCACCACACACACACTGATAATAAGAATGCACCACACACACTGATAATAAGAATGCACCACACACACACACTGATAATAAGAATGCACCGCACACACACTGATAATAAGAATGCACCACACACACATTGATAATAAGAATGCACCACACACACACTGATAATAAGAATGCACCACACACACACACTGATAATAAGAATGCACCACAAACACACTGATAATAAGAATGCACCACACACACTGATAATAAGAATGCACCACACACACACACTGATAATAAGAATGCACCACAAACACACTGATAATGAGAATGCACCACACACACACTGACAATAAGAATGCACCACACACACACACTGATAATAAGAATGCACCGCACACACACTGATAATAAGAATGCACCACACACACACTGATAATAAGAATGCACCACACACACACACTGATAATAAGAATGCACCACACACACACACACTGATAATAAGAATGCACCACACACACACTGATAATAAGAATGCACCACACACACACTGATAATAAGAATGCACCACACACACACACTGATAATAAGAATGCACCACACACACACTGATAATAAGAATGCACCACACACACTGATAATAAGAATGCACCACACACACACTGATAATAAGAATGCACCACACACACACTGATAATAAGAATGCACCACACACACACTGATAATAAGAATGCACCACACACACACTGATAATAAGAATGCACCACACACACACACTGATAATAAGAATGCACCACACACTGATAATAAGAATGCACCACACACACACCGATAATAAGAATGCACCACACACACATCGATAATAAGAATGAACCACACACACACTGATAATAAGAATGCACCACACACACACACTGATAATAAGAATGCACCACACACACACTGATAATAAGAATGCACCACACACACACTGATAATAAGAATGCACCACACACACTGATAATAAGAATGCACCACACACACACTGATAATAAGAATGCACCGCACACACACTGATAATAAGAATGCACCACACACACACTGATAATAAGAATGCACCGCACACACACTGATAATAAGAATGCACCGCACACACACTGATAATAAGAATGCACCAAACACACACTGATAATAAGAATGCACCGCACACACACTGATAATAAGAATGCACCACACACACACTGATAATAAGAATGCACCACACACACACACACACTGATAATAAGAATGCACCACACACACACTGATAATAAGAATGCACCACACACACACTGATAATAAGAATGCACCACACACACACTGATAATAAGAATGCACCACACACACACTGATAATAAGAATGCACCACACACACACACTGATAATAAGAATGCACCACACACACACTGATAATAAGAATGCACCACACACACATTGATAATAAGAATGCACCACACGCACACTGATAATAAGAATGCACCACACGCACACTGATAATAAGAATGCACCACACGCACACTGATAATAAGAATGCACCACACGCACACTGATAATAAGAATGCACCACACACACACTGATAATAAGAATGCACCACACACACATTGATAATAAGAATGCACCACACACACACTGATAATAAGAATGCACCACACACACACTGATAATAAGAATGCACCACACACACACACTGATAATAAGAATGCACCACACACACACTGATAATAAGAATGCACCACACACACACTGATAATAAGAATGCACCACACACACACTGATAATAAGAATGCACCACACACACACTGATAATAAGAATGCACCACACACACTGATAATAAGAATGCACCACACACACATTGATAATAAGAATGCACCACACACACACTGATAATAAGAATGCACCACACACACACACTGATAATAAGAATGCACCACACAAACACACTGATAATAAGAATGCACCGCACACACACTGATAATAAGAATGCACCACACACACTGATAATAAGAATGCAACACACACTGATAATAAGAATGCACCGCACACACACTGATAATAAGAATGCACCACACACTGATAATAAGAATGCACCACACACACTGATAATAAGAATGCACCGCACACACACTAATAATAAGAATGCACCACACACACACTGATAATAAGAATGCACCGCACACACACTGATAATAAGAATGCACCACACACACACTGATAATAAGAATGCACCACACACACACACACACTGATAATAAGAATGCACCACACACACACTGATAATAAGAATGCACCACACACACACTGATAATAAGAATGCACCGCACACACACTGATAATAAGAATGCACCACACACACACTGATAATAAGAATAAAGTCACTTCCAGACATTAGAGAACGTAAAAAGAAAATGTCGACAGTTTTCTGTACATGTAGGAAATATAACCACACATAACAAAAGAAAAATAATCTCTATCCTCCAGTGCGGCTACAGAAACACGCTGTGGTTTCCCTCTATGGGATAAATGTCCTGCCATAAATATTTTGGACTTGTAAAAACGGTCGTGCATGTGAAATAAAGTTTAGCAGCTGTAAAAAACAATCTGTGCAAATACAAAATATTTCTATGGTACAAAAGTCATGTGTGAAGTAGTTTTGCGTGTGTGTTATTATTCTGAGCCTGTGCAAATCATTTTTGTATCTGCACAATTCATTAGTGACCTCTGGTGTTCAGATACAGAACTGCACCTACAGCAAAACTCCAACACAAACACAAAACTGTTGTGTGCGCAGACCAAATCTTTTTGTCAGGGTTTTCTCGTGCCAGAAAACAATCAGCAGCACGTCACAAACTGTGGCCATAGATGTGAATCCAATCAGCACAGAGCACTGACGTCATCAGCAGACGACATCACGCAGGAGTCAGGCGCAGTGAACACTGAAGACCAGGAAATGGAGGATTCTCAAGTGAACTCGCTTGTTAAAGTTGATATTAATGAAGAAGCTGTGATGTGCTTCACACATCGAGCGGGTTCATGCAGGACACTTCTTCAAGGATGTGCTCAAACTTGGCCATGTTTCCATAGGCTACGTCCTGAACCAGAAAGACACTTTTCCAAACGAGCTTAGCCACAAATGTCTGAATATATAAAAACACAACAGGAGTAAAGTGTGGGGCCTATTCACACCCTCCTTATGGTTCTCCTTAAAAACACAAACTGAACACACACCTGGACAAACCTGAGGCAGGAGGTGAGTGTGTGTGTGTGTGTGTCTGAAGGGGAGCGGCTCAGCACACAGAGGTGAGTGTGTGTGTGTGTCTGAAGGGGGAGCGGCTCAGCACAGAGAGGAGTGTGTGTGTGTGTCTATGGGGTGAGGCTCTCAGCACAGAGGTGAGTGTGTGTGTGTGTCTGACGGGGGATCGGCTCAGCACACAGTGGTTTGTGTGTGTGTGTGTCTGCTGGGGGAGCGGCTCATCACAGTGGTGAGTGTGTGTGTCTGAAGGGGGAGCGGCTCAGCACACAGAGGTGAGTGTGTGTGTGTGTCTGATGGGGGAGCGGCTCAGCACACAGAGGTGAGTGTGTGTGTGTGTCTGAAGGGGAGCGGCTCAGCACAGAGGTGAGTGTGTGTGTGTCTGAAGGGGAGCGGCTCAGCACACAGAGGTGAGTGTGTGTGTGTGTCTGAAGGGGGAGCGGCTCAGCACAGAGAGGTGAGTGTGTGTGTGTGTCTGAAGGGGGAGCGGCTCAGCACAGAGGTGAGTGTGTGTGTGTGTCTGAAGGGGGAGCGGCTCAGCACAGAGGTGAGTGTGTGTGTGTGTCTGAAGGGGGAGCGGCTCAGCACAGAGAGGTGAGTGTGTGTGTGTGTCTGAAGGGGGAGCGGCTCAGCACACAGAGGTGAGTGTGTGTGTGTGTCTGAAGGGGGAGCGGCTCAGCACAGAGGTGATTGTGTGTGTCTGAAGGGGGAGCGGCTCAGCACACAGAGGTGAGTGTGTGTGTGTGTCTGAAGGGGGAGCGGCTCAGTAATACCCCAGAGAAGTAAATACCCCCTCTTTAATAATAATAATAATAATAATAATAATAATAATAATAATAATAATGTTTTTACTCCAACAAATCGGAGCCAAACACAAGAGGAAGGATGAAGAAATAAAAGAAGAATAAAAACACTGAACAAAGAGCTGAATCCTGAACGAGTGAAAGTCTTTAAATCCATGGTTCCTGAACAAATGGAGCCGTGTGGTGCAGAATTAAACGTGTGTCTCATGTTGACAGTGGACAGGGGACTAACTGCTGCTGTGTTGTGTCTTCTCTCCATCAGATTTCTGTGATCTCACTCTGGATCCAAACACAGCTCACAGAAAACTCCAACTGTCCAACAACAACAAGAAGGTGACACGTGTGAGACAGGAGCAGCCGTATCCAGATCATCAGGACAGATTTGATCACTGGCCTCAGATTCTGTGTTCCTCTGGTCTGACTGGTCTCTGTTACTGGGAGGTCCAGTGGAGTGGAGCGGTTTATATATCAGTGTCTGACAGAAGAATCAGAAGGAAAGGAGCCGGTGCTGACAGTTGGTTTGGACACAATGATCAGTCTTGGAGTCTGGAGTGTTCTGAAGTTGGTTTCTCTTTTTATCATAATAGCAAACAAACCTTCCTCCCTCAGCCCTGGTCCTCCTCTTCTGGGACAGTGGCAGTGTTTGTGGACTGTCCTGCTCACTCTGTGTCCTTCTACACAGTCTCCTCTGACCAACTGACCCACCTCCACACCTTCAGCACCACATCCACTCACACTCTGATCCCTGGGTTTAGGCTCTGGTATGACTCCTCAGTGTCTCTGTGAGCTCCACAGACTCACTCTCCTCAGTGTCTCTGAGCTCCACAGACTCACTCTCCTCAGTGTCTCTGTGAGCTCCACAGACTCACTCTCCTCAGTGTCTCTGTGAGCTCCACAGACTCACTCTCCTCAGTGTCTCTGTGAGCTCCACAGACTCACTCTCCTCAGTGTCTCTCTGAGCTCCACAGACTCACTCTCCTCAGTGTCTCTGAGCTCCACAGACTCACTCTCCTCAGTGTCTCTGAGCTCCACAGACTCACTCTCCTCAGTGTCTCTCTGAGCTCCACAGACTCACTCTCCTCAGTGTCTCTGAGCTCCACAGACTCACTCTCCTCAGTGTCTCTGAGCTCCACAGACTCACTCTCCTCAGTGTCTCTGAGCTCCACAGACTCACTCTCCTCAGTGTCTCTGAGCTCCACAGACTCACTCTCCTCAGTGTCTCTGAGCTCCACAGACTCACTGTCCTCAGTGTCTCTGTGAGCTCCACAGACTCACTCTCCTCAGTGTCTCTGTGAGCTCCACAGACTCACTCTCCTCAGTGTCTCTGAGCTCCACAGACTCACTCTCCTCAGTGTCTCTGTGAGCTCCACAGACTCACTCTCCTCAGTGTCTCTGAGCTCCACAGAATCACTTTCCTCAGTGTCTCTGTGAGATACACAGACTCACTCTCCTCAGTGTCTCTGTGAGCTCCACAGACTCACTCTCCTCAGTGTCTCTGAGCTCCACAGACTCACTCTCTTCGCTGTGAAACAGTCCAACATTTTTCACATGTTTTTCCATCGTTAAACACAAATCTGGATGTTAATTGTGGAGCTGGACAGAAAAAGCAGCAGACGTGAGGCTCACTTCAGTGTGTGGAGGAAGAGAAATGTCTGGGGTGACAGATGTGTGTGGGTGGCTTTGGGGATGGGGCACAGTTGCTTCAGTAAATCACACTCCTTGATTCCAGACGACTTTTCAGTTGTTTTTTCATGTTTGCAGTGGAGAAACTCCACAACAGGACGTAACATGTGAATTATAATCTGAAGGGAAATAGAATCTGCTCCTCAAATGCACCTTTTTAATGAGGCTAAAGTGACGTTTTAGATCTTCCTCCACATTAGAACCATGTTCCCTCATCACAAACCTGCCTGAAGAGGTTTGAGACTCCTCCATGTTTGAGTCATCTAGAGATCTCTCCCGGGCCCTGTTCAAACCCTCCTTACGGTGAGCAGTACGAGCCTGTAGGAGAAAATAGCTCAGCCACACTGTCAGCGGGAAGGGCATCTGATGTGTGGAATGACCTTCAGCAAACTGTTGAAGTTTAGTCGTAGGAGAAGTTCAGTTTGTCGACTGGACAAAAGTTTATTTGATCGAACACGTTTCTCGGCTCGTCCAAGCTGCTTCTTCAGTTCTGGTCAGACGCTGGAGGACACGGCTTTAAACCTGCCTGAAGGGAGGAGCTACGATGAAACGCCTCTGGAACTAACACCCTCCATGTTTAGTCGTAGTAGTTTATTGGTTTAGTGGGTTGTACATGTTTTGTGATGAGTGAAAGGGTTTAGGCTGAAGTCAAATGTACTTATAATGCCGAACCCTGTTTAGGAATAAACAAGAAGTCCAAGAAAAGCAGCAGATCCACTGCAAACACTTTGCAGCTCTTCAACATATGACTAAATATAAAAGAAGTGAACAAACCAACAAACCAAAGCCATATGCATTGTTAGAATAATTATGTATATTTTATCCCATATTTGTCTTAATCATGTGTTGCTAATCATGTTCTGCTGTCTGACCCTGACCAAACATATTTGTACAATGCAGAATCATATTTTATATCATCATATCATAGTTTGGTGTTGCTGCTCTTTCCCCTCCCTTTAGAGCAGTGACCCCCATTGTATCCAGGGCCATCCTAATGTAAATAAAATGAGGAGACGGGGGCGTGTGCAGACCGGGTTGGAGAGTGTAACTGGACACGTCTCGATCCGTTCTCCTCGCGAGGAAAACTGAAGAATCTCTCTTGTCTTTCTTCTCTGAATGTTTTAGGTGGTGTTTAAACCTAACAGCACGGATCATTCATTTGCTCTGGAATGTTCCAAAAGTCATGTCTTATCACTTTTTTAAAGCCTGGATTGTGTTTGAACTTTTGAATCTGTCATCAAGGTTGTTCCATAAACTAACCCCTCTGACAGAAACACAATTAGGTTTTTGATGAGTTCTTGTCTTTCTTGTTTTGAATATACCTGATCTTCTGAGACGGTATTGACTTTGTCTCTGTTCAAATCACATTTGTAAACTAGGAGGGAGCATCTGGTTATCAGCCTTATACATGACTACGGCTGGACTCAAACCCACAAGATCAACTATTTCACTACTTTTACCTTCACAACAAGAGGATCTGTTGGTGTGAGATCGTCTGCTCCATTAACTATTCTAACAACTTTGGTTTTGCAGGTGTATGTTACCAATTAATTTGTGTAAATAAATTAAATAAAGCCATGGAAGCTGTGCATTCATCAGATTTCAAGGTTTTTATTCCAAAATAAAACCATTCGGTTTCTTTTAGTGTTGAATCCGTCCCCTGCTTTAGAAAAGACTCGTTCACTCGAACACTGGTTCTGCAGGTTTGCACAGACACTTTTCTGACACTTTGTATAAAGGAGGAAAAATAACTGGCCTCTTTCCTATAGAGAAGTGGCTCCGCGGTGCCGGGAATAAACGGCTCTTGAAATATTTTCCCACTTCATCTGTGGCGTCTGCAGTTCTGCTGTGGGTGGTGCTTTTGTTTTTCACTTTTTGGTCAAATAGACCAAAGACTCTTCTGCTGTGGAGGATGATGATGATGGAGGTGATGATGCTGCTGCCAGTGACATTTGAGGTTCTACAAAATAATGACATGAAATTAAAAAGGGTTCACAAGAAATGGTGACAAAATATGAGCTCTAAAGATGTTTTAATTAGAGCCCGACCGATATATCGGCCGATATAATCGACCAGCTGATAGATATATTGATATTTAGATGTATATTTTTGCTTTTTTCCTCCGCTCCCACAGCCACGTATCGAGCCCTGCTAATGAAGCACTGGTGTTACTTGTCCAGCAGATGGCGCTATTTGTTGTCATGATGTAGCACGTGTTTTCTGGGGTCACATTATTGAATGCGCGATGCAAGCGCCGCCCCAACACTGAAGCTGGGGGCAGAAGAGCAGAGCTCCGGAAAGTGCATCTGTTTGTCAAGGGTAAGTTTGGTCTATGAAATAAACAATCACAACGTTTTCATTCTTGAACTGCGCATTATTGAGTGAGTCGTGGTCACGCTGTGCTGTAAGTCACAGCTAAAGTTACAGTAACCCAGCATAATTAGGTCACCTGGACAAAACTTTCTCTTGCCAAAGCTGCAATAGCTGCGATTGTGCAGAACATTTATATTGATATGTTCAGTGAAATATGCGGCTCAGGTAACTGCAGGTTTAGAATCTGCTCCAAATCTGTGGAAATGACCAGATCACTTCAGTGGCTCATGAACAGCCGCACACATAAACTGTGTGAATCTGACTGGAGTTCGTGAGTCCGACTGCACGTGTGGGGAAAAGATGGCCGCCGGAGGGACGGGTGCTATCACAGCGCTCTTGGTCTATTGCTTGTTCACAAATTTAATAAATCTGAAACAAGTCGATCCACCTTGAAGATTTGGAAACATATTTCCTTATCTTAACCTAAACGACAACCCGTCTAAAAATGAGGAACCCGACTACAAACAAACTGTCAATAACGAACTGGCAAAAGCACAGACTACGGAAAATACACACTGGCTGTGATCCTTGTAGATCCATCTGTAACAAACAGCCTGGTTTGTTACTCAGCACCTTCACCCTGCACTAGAGCACTTTAAATAACTGCACATTTTATAGCACACAGCACTTTAAACATATTTGCACTTTTTAAAAAAAGACATTGCACATCATTGGTTTTAAAATATCTTTATTGTCTTCCTTTTACCATTTTTAATCCTGATGCACAGTGGCACTTTGATTGGCAGCTGCTGGGCTCTGGAGGGGAAGGAGACGAGTATTAATTAGGTATTTTAAATTGGTTAGTGCAATATTTCGTGCAATAAATCTGTTTTTAGAATGTTTTAAGTGTTGATGTGTTGATGTGTTGATGTAGTGTGTTTTATTGTGTTTTTAGTGAAGTAGTGTGTGCTGTGTCTTACCTCCTTTCTGCTCTTCTGTCCAGGTCCCAAAAGAGTCCCCCGGAAACAACCTCCTCCTTTTATGGTTCCGGCCTGGACCAAAGTGCAGATTTGTACAGGGGTGGTGGTAGTGGTGTTTTATTGGTTTATGGGTTTTAGAGTTTATTTGGTTAATGGTTTTAGGGTTTTTATGTACATAGTGGGTGTTTTAATAATAATTGGGTTTTGGTTTATTTTATGGAGGGTCAGGCCACGGTTTTAAAAGCTAATGTTAATTTGATCTACGGCTATCAGCTTAGCAGTCGAGCGGCCACCATCTCCCCCATCGGGAGGCTAACCCGGGCAGCGGCTACCAGCGGACCGGAGGCTCCCGACGAGGTCGCGCCTACAGCCAGCAGCTTAGCAGATGAACCACGGCCAAGTAAGAAAATCCATCCGACCTACAAAAGGTAGAAACTAGGAATCCAGTCTTTAAAAAGCACCGTACATGCAAGCTTTTTCAAACACTTAATCAAGAATAATCTGGGACCCTAGTCTCAAACCAAAAGGACTGTTGTGTGGACATCTGAATGCTGGAAGTATCTGCAACAAACGTGAGCAGCTTGAACACCTCATAGACGAGTCCAACATCGACTGCCTCGGGATATCTGAGTCTTGGCTAAAACAAACATCAGCAGAGGCTCTAATAACAATGCCGGGGTATCATGTGTTCAGAAAAGACAGAGAGAGGAGCAAAGGTGGGGGAAGAACACCCTGAAATGTAAAAAACTAGACTGGCCTAATGACACTGAATTTGACCTACTTGGTGTTGAAATGACATCATCAAAGGAAATGTCACTGATTCTAATTTGCTTCTATCGACGCCCTCTGCCAAAGGAGACTTTTACCACCAACTAAAACACATGCTGACCATATGTGGCCAAAACAAAGAGATAATTATGATAGGGGATTTTAACATAAAGTGGGACGATAAACACACTCGGAAAACTCTCAAACGCACCACAGACTATTTTAATCTAGAACAATTAATAGAGAAACCCCCAGACTAACAAACAAATCTCAGACAAGGACAGACCTCCTGTTCACTAATAAGCCTGACAGAATCGCTAAGACCTTCAACTTTCTGACCGGCTCATCAGACCATAATATAATTCTTTTTTCTAGAAAGCTCCCAAAACAACGATACCTAAATTCAGGCAATGCCGCTCCTTCAAACATTATACCAAAGAACCAAACACAGAACATAAATGACGCTCTGAAAATGGTAAATTGGGAGGAGACTCTATCGTCAAAAAACATAGAGACAAGCTCCAAATCCTTTCTCCGAAAAATTAATGAGGTAATGTCTGTCTTTGTCACTAGGGGGCATCACAGAACTGAAAAGGACCATCACTTACCATGGATCGACCAAAACTGCAGAACCCTTTTCAAATCAAGAGATGCTCTACTTAAACAATATCTGAAATCCGGGATGTACAGACAGACAAAACTTCACACACGCTCACAATAAAGTTATACAAACCCTTAGAAAAGCCAAAGCTCATTTTTTCCTCTCCTTAAAGTAGCAGTTGTTGCTGCCTTGAAAAGCTGCAGCAGAAACGACGATTCCTGAATGATGTGATAATCAGCACTGGTCAGAGGAGAAGTGTCATTCTCCAGATTGGACAGAGCTGCCCCCACAGGTTCTCTTTGCTCATACAGCCGTTGAAACATGTCAAAAGTGCTGTTCCACCTGGGATCCACCTCCTGAATTAGCTTTAGCATTGGCCGTCCCCTCAGCGTTTGCATTTCGTTTAGTTTTTCTTTCTCCTTGCTGCTTGACCTGAACAGTCCCACCACTTTCCTGCTTTTGTCCCTTATATCATTAATAACGGGTGTCTGATCCAGTGCTTTTTTCACTATTAGATTCAGTGTGTGAGTGAAGCAGGAGATGTGCCGGAGGTTGAGGAGCTGGACACTCAGCTTCATGTTGGCAGCATTATCTGTTAGCATGAAGCTGACCTTCTCAGTAATGCCCCAGTGAGCCATGAGGAGCCTCTGTGCCTCCACAATGTGCTGAGCAGTATGTGACTGTGCAAAATGACTAACTCCCAGTGTTACTGTCTCCAGTTTTGAGTCAGGTGCCACACAGTGAGCCGTTACTCCAGTGGAACCATCCATGTTAATGGAAGACCACATATCTGTGCTGAGGCAAACTGAATCAGCCTTTTTGAGCTCTTCCTTGGTCTTCTCCTTGGTTTTGTCATACGGCTCATTGATCATGTTTGCCACAGCTTTTCTTGATGGGAGGACACAGCTGGGGTCCAAGTCCTGTACAAATAAGTTGAAACCTTCATCCTCCACAGCTGACAGAGGAGCAAGTCCTTCACCACCAAGCGGACGAGGGACTCACCCAAACCCTTCTGTCTGGATATAAGAAGCAAACAAACTATTTACAACGAGCAGCTGAAGCATTTCACAGCTTATTGCAAGCACAGAAATGACTTCCCTCCTAAATAAATAAATAATAAATAGGATTATGAAACATATGAAAACACATATGTAGAGTTTAAGTGAATTTAGTGGATAGAAAAACACAGAGCAATGACTTACTTCAGAAAAAGGCTAAAGGCTAAAGGTTTCAGCCTAAACTACACACAAAACCTGAACTGAACTGTGATTTGAACTGAATGAGTGGGTTCACTTCTGTACAACTGCATAATTGTTTCTTCATGAATCATTCAGGCCTATATCACTATCACTGTGGTATTATAGTCACTTTGATATGCAGACCTTGGCTACATGTGCCAGCAGAAGAACCAGGAGAGGAACCAGCACAAAGGTTTGCAGCAGTGGCACCTACAGAACTGGGGGCAGCAGCGTTCTCCTCATCCTCTATTTTATGGACTCTGGCCAAATGCCGGATCATTGTAGATGTATTATTGCAATGAGCAAGTTGCTTATCACAAATCACACACCTGACTTTGTGTGGGGTTTCCAAATGGAAATGTGAGTGTCATATTGTCTGTGGAACATCCGAATATGGCTAAACTGTGATCAGGTTTAATGTCTCTGGAATAACACTCAGAAAACCATTGGAAAATTGTGGACCAAAAAGCAAATCATTTAGGACAAAACCAAAAAAGAGGCCAGTGTTCCTTCAGCACAGGAACATTTATCACACTGGGAACATGTTGGGAAAATTCAAGTCAGTTTTGTTTTAGAAAAAGTCGATATCGACTGTTCATAGAACATGAATGAATTTGAGATGCTTTTTGCCTGAGTTCAGCTGATACAGTCGAGGCCAAAAGTTTTGAGAATGACACGAATATTAATGTTGGTACCAGGACGTCCTCCGAGAGCCACTTCTCCCAACCGTCCAGAGCAGTTTGGTGATGAACAAAGCCTTTTCCAGCAGGATGGACCTTCCCATAAAGCAAACGGAATAACTAAATGGCTCAGGGAACAAAACATCAAGATTTTGGGTCCATGGCCACGAAACTCCCCAGATCTTAATCCCATTGAGGACTTGTGGTCAATCCTCAAGAGGCGGTGGACAAAAAAACACAAATTCTGACCAACTCAAAACCTGGATTATGTAAGAATGGACGGCCTCAGTCAGGATTTGGTACCGAAGTTGATGCCAGGGAGAACTGCAGAGGTCTTGAAAAAGAAGAACTGCAGAGGTCTTGCATGAATTCAGTGTAATTGTCAATAAAAGCTTTTGATATTTATGAAATGCTTGTGATTATTTTTCAGTAAACCATAAAAACATGTGAGAAAACACCTGAAAACAATCAAGCAGCAGAACCTGTGATTCTCAAAACTTTTGGCCACGACTGTACCTCCAAGTTTAAATCTTTAGCTCATGTTTCCCGCAAATGCTCTGTGGAAACAGAAGTGGTAAAATGGTCCACGAACTGAGAGATCAGATGTTAGAATCAGCTGAAAGCTGCAGCTTGTCATCAAATTTGTGAGGCTGGAATAGATTCATAATGATGATTGTGTTTTATTGTGTTTGTCAGTGACAGTTTTCTTATGTTGTTTCTGTCTCTTTGACCTGCAGGACGACAGATGTAAAGTCGCCTTTGGGCTAATTCAGGCGTATTTACAAGTATCTGTTCATGAAGATGTAATGTCCCTTTAAATAAATAAACTAAAGCAGAAGTTTTACAAAACGGCTTTTTCAATCGATTTCACCTTTCAGCAACGTCAGTGCAGCGAATGAAGCATCCAAAATGCAGTCAGTCGTTTGTGTTTCGTTTGTGTGATTCTGGTTCTTCAGATATTCACAGTTTTATTTTGGTCGATGACGTCGTCCAGAACCTCAGAATGTGAAACAGCCTCAAAACAGGAAGAAAATGATGTCAAACGTTTGTATTTGGTTTGTGCTGTTTTGTGCTGTGACAGTTTCATTTGTGTGAGTTTATTTCTAAAATTCTTCATTATTATTTCTGTGGTAATTATAGGACGTCATTTCTGCTCAGCTGACGGAGACAAACTCCACAAAACTAGAGAAGAGAAACGACCTGAAGCTGAGGAAAAGTCTGTGTTATTATAAAATATGAATCAAAAGCAAAAGACTAAAGACTGAGACAGACTTTTCCTCAGCCTCAGGTCATTTTTTGCTGAACATTCTGCCACAGAGAACATGCAGAACACCCCCAGTGTGGAGCAGGTCTGTAGGACTAAACCAGGTCTACACCAGGTCTAAACCAGATTTAAACCAGGTCTAAGCCAGGACTAAACCAGGACTAAACCAGGTCTACACCAGGTCTAAACCAGATTTAAACCAGGTCTAAGCCAGGACTAAACCAGGACTAAAGCTGGACTAAACCAGGACTTAACCAGGTCTAAACCAGGACTAAACCAGGACTAAGCCAGGTCTACACCAGGACTAAACCAGGAGTGAACCAGGTCTAAACCAGGATGAAATCAGAACTAAACCAGGTCTAAACCAGGACTAAGCAAGTCCTCTCCCGGTCTCGGTCTCCGTCCCCTTGGTGGACGTGGTCCGATTCTCGTCCACGTTGGTCTTGGTGAAGGTCCTAAGCCTGAGTCTGGTCCGAGTCCGGGTCCGGTCCGGTCTCTGGACCCAGACGAAGGCGAGCGTGTTGATGATGCCATTGGACATGGCGAGACAGTCCACGGCGTAGAAGACGGTGAGTCCGTGTCTCTGCGAGGACATGAAGGAGGCGTGAAAGTCCCGCAGCAGCGAGAAGACGTGGAACGGACTCCAGCACAACACGTACGCCGCCAAGACCAGGACCAGGACCAGAACTGTCCTACGCCGACCACGCAGACGCAACCGGATCTGAGCCGTCTGGAACCCCGGGACCGCCTGGGACAGAGAGACAGACGACTGCAGTGAAGATGGATACATAAAGACCCACTGCGACAACGATCCGAACCTAGTACTTGTAGCCCTGAAAAAGAAACAGTTCACAGAGAAACAGAAGAAATGGCAGCGAAACCCTCACCATAACTCGTCTTTAAACTAGAGCGAGGTCCTATTGAGGGGCAAACAGGAACTGCTGAGGACCAACCACGTCCCAACAAGCAGCCAACAGTGAAATGCAGCAACAAGTCACATTCCACTTCATCTGAAACGACCCGTCTGCCGAGAGGATTGATTGGATCCGGATGATACAGTCATATATACACACGATAAAAACACATCTCAGGTGCCTAATAAACTTACACAATCTATGTTGCATGTCTCAGAATGGTTAAACCAGTCCACCTTAAAACGCAATGTAAATAAAACAGTTGTAATGTTCTTTTCTAAATCAAACATAAATAATCAAACAGATATTTTTGTGGCAGGAGATAAAATACAAAGTGTGACAGAAGTCAAATATCTTGGGGTCCTAACTGACTCAAAACTAGCTTTTAAATCACAAATCAAAACAGATCTGCAACTGTGTCAAATTTAAGAAGTGCAAATTCTTTCAAACATCTGTACGTTATCTCGGCCATATTGTCTCGGAGCACGGTGTGGAGACAGACCCGGAGAAGATAAGTGCGCTGAAATCCTGGCCAGTTCCGCAGACACTGAAGGAATTGAGATCGTTCCTAGGATTCGCTGGTTACTACCGCAGATTCATTCATGGCTACGCTGCTATTGCTAAGCCTTTGAATGACCTGACTAAAGGCTACAGCCCAAATCGCCGACAGACCAAGAGACAATGAACGATGGACATCTCATTGTCAGCATGCATTTGAAACACCGGTCGACCGACTCACCACAGCCCCGGTACTTGGATTTGCCAACCCGAAAGACCCCTACATCCTGCATCCTGTGAATCCAGATATCCAGCACACAAACTGGAATTCCTGGCGTTAAAGTGAGCGTCATAGAAAAA
This sequence comes from Odontamblyopus rebecca, assembly GCA_030686955.1. Taxonomy (NCBI): domain Eukaryota; kingdom Metazoa; phylum Chordata; class Actinopteri; order Gobiiformes; family Gobiidae; genus Odontamblyopus; species Odontamblyopus rebecca. The sequence continues at coordinate 41,940,310 of CM060658.1, forward strand.
GTCCACGACCATCTTTATGGCTCCAGTTTCACAGTCGTCACAGACAATAATCCACTGACTTACATTTTGACATCTGCCAAGCTCGACGCTGCCAGCCACAGGTGGCTTGCGGCGCTGTCCACATACAATTTTAAACTGCAATACCGAGCTGGACCTCACAATCAAGACGCTGATTCACTCTCCCAAAGACCCCATCCCCAGCTGTCTGATGCCCACGGTCAGAAAGAGTGGGACATGGTCAACCAGTTCACCCGTGACCATGTTGATCCAGGCACAGCAGTTCAGCTCGATCCAGATGTTGTGGCTGCCATTTGCCACAGCTGCCTGTTGAGAGTTTAAAGATCCTCTAGAAAACTGCATCACTTTGGTTGAGTCGTTGAGCATGTCCGTCACAGCCATTCCAGACAACTACGCCGATGAGTCTCCCCAAGGGCTGCCATTTGTGCCGTCAATGTCCCACCTGGATCTCCGAGAGAAGCAGAGAGAAGACCCCAGCATACGAGAAGTGATCTACCAACTCGAGACTGGTGAGAAGGTTCCTCCCACTGTTCGGAAAGAGTTGCCAGATGTTCCTCTTTTGCTGAGAGAGTGGAACTGACTTGAGCTCCAAGATGACCTTCTGTACAGGAGACGACAGGATGGAGACCACATCTCCTTTCAGCTAGTGCTACCAGAAGACCTACGCCCCATGGTCCTTACTAGCCTCCATGACGATATGGGCAACCTGGGAGTTGAGAGGACCCTTGACCTCGTGAGATCACGTTTCTTCTGGCCACGAATGGCAGCTGATGTGGAGCAGAAGATCAAGACCTGCAACCGCTGCATTTGAAGGAAAGCGCTGCCAGAACGAGCTGCACGTCTGGTGAATATCAAGACTTTCCGAACGCTTGAACTGTTGTGCATGGACTACCTGACGCTTGAGCCCGATAGAGGTAACACCAAAGACATCCTCGTACTCACAGATCATTTTACGAAGTACGCCGTGGCCATTCCAACTGCCAATCAGAAGGTCAAGACTGTTGCTAAATGTCTGTGGGAGAACTTCATCGTGCATTACGGCATCCCCGAGCGTCTGCACACAGATCAAGGGTCCCGACTTTGAATCCAACCTCATCAAATAACTCGCTGGTATTGAGAAAACCCAGACCACACCATACCAACCTTGTGGGAATCCTGCTGAGAGGTTCAATCGGACACTGCTGAGCATGCTGGGTATCTTGGAGCCAGAGCAGAAGAAGAGATGGAAGCAGTATGTAAAGCCACTGGTTCAATTCAATTTATTATGTAGCGCCCAAAATCGCAACAACAGTTTCCTCTAAGGACGTTCCAAGATATGGATGAGCAAAACATACACACAGACATATCAAAACAGGAATAAACAACATTCATGTAAAGCAGCAAATGAAACATGGTCCAGTCATCCCCTGTCCTTAGACCCTCCTTCTCAGCAAGGAAAAACTCCAAAAAACCCAGGATCCTGGGAAAAAGAAGAGACCTCGGGGAGAACTACAGTGAAGGAGAGATCCAACTATACTATACTGGTCCATGTATACAACTGTACCAGAAATGAAGTGACGGGTTATACTCCGTATGATCTCATGTTTGGTCGCTCGCCGAGGCTGCCTGTTGACCTAGCCTTCGACCTTCCAGTTAGAGACACACCATCGACTTCGCACTCCCAATATGTGCAGAAGCTTCGCTCTCAGCTGGAGGAGAGGTATCAGCTGGCATCCAAAAATGCAGCAAAATCAGCTGAAAGAAACAAGGTATGTTTTGATCAACCTGTAAAACCATCTGTCTTGGAAGAGGGAGATCGAGTGCTCATCCGGAACGTGCACCTTAGAGGAAAGCACAACTTGGAGGACAAGTGGGAGAAGGACATTTATGTAATTGTAAAACGTGCTGGAGATCTCCCGGTCTGTTCGATCTGAAACTGATTCATCAGGACGAACCAGAACTCTGCATAGAGAGCTCTTGCTGCAGTGCGGATTCTTACCTGAGGGTAAAGAGCCGGAACTGCCATTTGCAACCACTGTACACCGACCTCAAACTTGGAGTCAGAAGAAGCCACTTATGAATGAAGAGGAGTGTTTGAGTGAAGAGGAGTGGAGTTTTCCTCATGTTCCAATTTCACAGCCAAGTCAAGTTCCAAGTTGAAGGCACCTGCCATGTCTACAACCAGCAGCAGTGCAGTTCCTGAATCTACTTACTTACCTGAAAGAAACTTACCTGTTGGAGAGTCCTCTCACGTGTCCGATGCTGATGATCCGTCTTCGTCCAGTGATGAGGGAGAGGAGGAGGAGGATGTCTCTGGAGAACCTGAGGGAGAAAGAGAAGTGGAACCAGATGAATACTTACCAGAACCGGAAGTCCCTGTTGTTCCTGAGATGAGGCCATCTGAGGAAGATCCAGACCTCGGATGCCCAGGAGAGACATCACCCAATGCGGCAACATCATAATTCTGCTGAAGCTCCTGCCTCTATTTCAGATTCTGAGGGTACAGGCCGTTGTACCCGATCAGTTCTACAAGAGAGAGACAACCGCCCAACCACTTACAGTATGCTGCGTTAGGCAAGCCGCTTATCTCTGTAGTGCAAACGCTTTTCCACAGTTTAGCTGATGCCTGCGGTGACGCTTTTAGCACCCCTGTGTCCCACCTCGTGTACCATGTTGCTGTAGTTTAACATGCACCGGAGTTGCATGGTTTTAAGGGGGGAGGGTGTAACCCAGGTGGAAAATGCTGGGTTTATTTGCCTGCCTTGCCCTTTGTGTCTTTTGCATTGCTGGTCACCTTGTTTCCCGCGGCGGTGACGTCATTCAATCACGTGGGGCGATCGGCCAATCACGATCCTTCATTTCGTGACGTCACGGCATCACGTGACACGACGCGGCCAATCGCGTACATTTATTATGGCGCTGTGATTCAGTAGTGTTAGACGCGGTGGGGAAGCTGAAAGACGAGGCGCAGGTCTGTTTTCGACTATTTTCGTCATTTAACTGTTTAATTCCGCTGGATGTTTATTGTAGCGCTCGTTATGTTGTAGGAGCCTCTATCCGGTCCAGAAACAGAATGTGATTGTGGACGTAGCCTGTGTTATTGGCGGAATCAGGTGAGTTAGTTCATTGTTATGCTAATGTAGCGTAGCCGCCGCCATTTATTAACATGGGCGCGGTTAGCTCACCTTTACCACGAACTTTCTGCCTGTTTCAGAGTAAGAGCCAAATGTTTGTGCATGTTTTCTATGGAACTACGTCTGTGTCATTATTAATTTTTTTATGCCTTTTTAAGTGCTTTTTGCTAACTGATGTTTCTCAGTGAATGTATTGATACCTGAAGCACTTTAGCTTAGCACTTTTGACTTGAAATGTATTTTGATGACAACAAATAAGCTAACTAGCACAGCTAACAAGCTAGCACAGCTAATATTTTAGCACTTTATGAATTGTAAATAATAGTTTATATTGTGATATTTTCTTTTGATGAATTGTTGTATTGAATTTAAGTATAGTGCAGTTAGTGCTCTAGTTTATGAACTGTGTGCACACTGAAAATGATGTGATGTGACATTAGCTTCCCTGTTATGGGGTAATGTTAACATTTGATATATTCAGACTTTGGTCCTGTTATCCAGGCCAGGTCCAGGATGGCGAGATAAAACTGTGAAAGCTATTGTAAAGAAGTTTGATTGTCAAATTGTAAATACATGCAGTTTAGTATTATGTAGTACAAGAAAGCTCATGGAAAGTTTTCGGCCTTGGCTGCCTGGCTGCGGAGGGGGAGGTGGACACAGCTGCCGCTGTGTCGCACCCCCTCCTGTAGTATCGGACAGACACAAGGTCAGTCTCACGAAGTTTATCTATTGTTTCGCTCATGTGCAGAAACTGTATTACACTGTTTCAATGGGGATGCCCCACTCATGCTGAACTTAATAAAATGTGCGGAGAGGCAACTGGACTTTTGGATTGGACTGAGGGAAGCTCCGAAGTTGGGCACCCAGTGGGACGAGCTGTCAGAAGCGCCACTTGTCTCCCCGTGCACGTAAAAACTTAAGTTGAGTTGTGTCTTTGATTCCTGGTGTTAATGCTCAGTCAGTAGCAGGTTGTATTCTCCGCAGGGCTGAGACGTAGTCATCTCAGTTTAACACTGTCATTCTCACAACACTGTTTTGTGTGTGAAATTTCCTGACAAAAACCCAGGAGCCTGAAGCTACGGAGTCACAGAGAGTGTTGAAGAGCATCTTTCCGCCGGGCCGGTAGGGGGCGCTTAGGAGCCCAGTTAAAACTCTCACCCCACTTACGCCCACTGAACTGTTCAACAATTCAACTCACACAACAGTGCTCTTACCTTCCTCTGGATTCCGATGAACGGTGGGCGGGTTGGACTCTCGATATTGCATTTATATATTGATATCTTTATATGTCACTGCGTTAATAATTATGCATTGTTGTATTGTTCTTCTGAACTTTTTCTAATCCTGAACTTTGAAGTGCTTATGTGCATATCTGAATGGCCTTTTTGTTTACGCTGTTTGTTTAATGTTGTTTGTCCGTCACTGTAATTATTCCCACAATATACGGTGCCAAACCAAATCCATCTCAGTCTCCTGCCACTCGCTCCTTGAGCCGAATCCTCGTCTTCTGGTCACTCGCCCATTACAATATTACATCATTTGTACATTTCTCACTAACTGTCCATTTAGTGCACTTTTCTGTGACGCAGTTGCTCCACAGGACTAAACCAGGACTAAACCAGGACTAAACCAGGACTAAACCAGGACTAAACCAGGACTAAACCCGGTCTGAACCCAGTCTAAACCCGGACTGACCTTGAACCAGAGCTCTCTGCAGACTTGTCCGTAGCAGAAGGTCATGACGCCGACAGGAAACAGGAACTGCAGGATGGTCACAGACAGGAAGTAAGTCTGGTAAAGCGGCCGCTGCTCCACGCTCCACACCTGAAGCCGGAAACTCACGTTAACCTCCAACGTCAAGTTTAACCTTGACTCGATCGATCGCCGATGTCGTTTCTAATCCCATTTATTTACCAGTGAATTTTGAAAAACGCTAAAAAATACATTCCTGAACCATTTTCTTTCAACACTTTCAGTTTCTCTTCTTCTTGTTGCTTCTGGAGTCGACAGTCGACTAAACCAGGACTGAACCAGGACTGAACCAGGACTGAACCAGGACTAAACCAGAACTAAACCAGAACCAGACCAGGACTGAGGCCTCACCTGGCCGCAGAAGGTCTTGAGGACTCCGTCCGCTCCCGGGAACTGAGTCTGGGCCGAGGCGAGGACCACGGGGACTGAGACCAGAGCCGGAACCAACCAGACGCCCAGGACCACGGTCCAAGAACGGCGACAGCGCGGCCGCAAAGGGTGAACGATCGCCACGTACCTGAGGAGAAGAACCAGGAAAACCTGAGGAACCTGAGACCAGAAGAACCAGAGGAACCTGAGACCGGAAGAACCAGAGGAACCTGTGGCCATACCGGCTCGTCAAAGCCTGATCCCGTTAGATCTCAGAAGCTCAGCCGGGCCTGGTTAGTACTTGGATGGAGACACTAGGAATTCCAGGTGCGACAGTGGCCTTAGGCAAGACACATCACCCACATTGCCTAGTATTAAAGTGGTGTGTGCGTGAATGGTGGTGGTGGTGGGAGGGGCCGATGGCGCAGATTGGAGCCTCGCTTCCATCAGTCTGCCCCAGGGCAGCTGTGGCTACAATAGCAGCACCACCACCGGGTCTGGAGTGAATGAATAATGCTCTGTAAAGCGTCTTTGAGTGTCCTGAAAAGCGCTGTATAAAACTGATGCATTATTATTATTTATTATTATAAACCTGAGGAACCTGAGACCAGAAGAACCAGAGGAACCTGAGGAACCTGAGACCAGAAGAACCAGAGGAACCTGAGACCAGAAGAACCAGAAGAACCAGAGGAACCTGAGACCAGAAGAACCAGAGGAACCTGAGGAACCTGAGACCAGAAGAACCTGAGGAACCTGAGACCAGAAGAACCTGAGGAACCTGAGACCAGAAGAACCTGAGGAACCTAAGACCAGAAGAACCAGAGGAACCAGAGGATGGTACTGGGCTGTACCGGTCCAGGTGGTGGCACTGGTCCAGGTGGTGGTACCGGCCCAGGTGGTGGTACCGGCCCAGGTGGTGGTACCGGTCCAGGTGGTGGTACCGGCCCAGGTGGTGGTACATACCGGTCCAGGGCGATGCCCAGCAGGGCGTTGGTCGACACGTGCAGGGACAGGGTCCGGACGTAGCCAACGGCGGCGCAGGCGCCGGACCCGAACCTCCAGCTGAGCCCTTGGAGCGTGTAGTAGTCGAGCAGCAGGGGGCAGCACAGAGCCACCAGCCCGTCCGACACCGCCAGGTTCAGAACCAGCCGGGCCGACAGGGACCGCAGACCCCCGGACCGGACTAGGGACCGGACCAGGACCAGGTTCCCCAGGCCGCACACCGCCATGATCAGAACCAGAACCACTGCCATGACCCAGGCAGCCACCGAGAACTCCGGACCCCCGGGACCGCCCAGATCCTCCAGCGAGACCTGAGACAGAGACTGAGGCAGGACTGGACCGGGACCAGGACCCGGGACCAGGACCCGGGACCAGGACCTGGGACCAGGACCTGGGACCAGGACCCGGGACCAGGACCCGGGACCGCCCAGGTCCGCCAGCGAGACCTGAGACAGAGACTGAGCCAGGACCGGACCAGGACCAGGACCCGGGACCAGGACCCGGGACCAGGACCTGGGACCAGGACCCGGGACCGCCCAGATCCTCCAGCGAGACCTGAGACAGAGACTGAGGCAGGACTGGACCGGGACCAGGACCCGGGACCAGGACCCGGGACCGCCCAGGTCCTCCAGCGAGACCTGAGACAGAGACTGAGCCAGGACCGGACCGGGACCAGGACCCGGGACCAGGACCCGGGACCAGGACCCGGGACCAGGACCCGGGACCGCCCAGGTCCTCCAGCGAGACCTGAGACAGAGACTGAGCCAGGACCGGACCGGGACCAGGACCCGGGACCAGGACCCGGGACCAGGACCTGGGACCAGGACCTGGGACCAGGACCCGGGACCAGGACCCGGGACCAGGACCCGGGACCAGGACCCGGGACCAGGACCCGGGACCAGGACCCGGGACCGCCCAGGTCCTCCAGCGAGACCTGAGACAGAGACTGAGCCAGGACCGGACCGGGACCAGGACCCGGGACCAGGACCCGGGACCAGGACCCGGGACCAGGACCCGGGACCAGGACCTGGGACCAGGACCCGGGACCAGGACCCGGGACCGCCCAGGTCCGCCAGCGAGACCTGAGACAGAGACTGAGCCAGGACCGGACCAGGACCAGGACCCGGGACCAGGACCCGGGACCAGGACCCGGGACCAGGACCCGGGACCAGGACCCGGGACCAGGACCCGGGACCGCCCAGGTCCGCCAGCGAGACCTGAGACAGAGACTGAGCCAGGACCGGCCCAGGACCCGGGACCAGGACCCGGGACCAGGACCCGGGACCGCCCAGGTCCGCCAGCGAGACCTGAGACAGAGACTGAGCCAGGACCGGCCCAGGACCAGGACCTGGGACCAGGACCCAGGACCCGGGACGGCCCAGGTCCTCCAGCAAGACCTGAGACAGAGACTGAGCCAGGACTAAACCGAGTCCAAGCCCGGTCCAAGCCCGGTCCAAGCCCGGTCCAAGCCCGGTCCAAGCTCGGTCCAAACCCGGTCAAACCCGGTCCAAACCCGGTCCAAACCTGATAGTCCACATCGTTCTCGTAGAATTCCGTCTCTGAGCTCAGGTTGGAGCTCATCCCGACTCCGGAGCATCTCTGAAACACAAAGACTGTTTAGTCCGGTTACGATCCTCACATAGACCCTGGTTAGTCTGGTTACGATCCTCACATAGACCCTGGTCAGTCCGGTTACGATCCTCACATAGACCCTGGTCAGTCCGGTTACGATCCTCACATAGACCCTGGTCAGTCCGGTTACGATCCTCACATAGACCCTGGTCAGTCCGGTTACGATCCTCACATAGACCCTGGTCAGTCCGGTTACGATCCTCACATAGACCCTGGTCAGTCCGGTTACGACCCTCACATAGACCCTGGTTAGTCCGGTTACGATCCTCAGCCTTGTTGATGAAGTCTGGACTTTCCTCTGAACTCTTTTGGTGAAGTTTGACACGAGTCTGAGGAATCTCCCACAGCAGTGCCAAACTGAGCCAGATGCCCTCCCAGAGAGTCAGATGCCCTCCCAGGACTAAATCAGGTCTAAACCAGAACTAAACCAGGACTAAACCAGATCTAAACTAGGACTAAACCAGGACTAAACTAGGACTAAATCAGGTCTAAACCAGGACTAAACCAGATCTAAACCAGGTCTAAACTAGGACTAAATCAGATCTAAACCAGGTCTAAACTAGGACTAAATCAGATCTAAACCAGGTCTAAACTAGGACTAAATAAGGTCTAAACCAGGTCTAAACTAGGACTAAAACAGGTCTAAACCAGGTCTAAACTAGGACTAAAACAGGTCTAAACCAGGTCTAAACTAGGACTAAAACAGGTCTAAACCAGGTCTAAACTAGGACTAAATCAGATCTAAACCAGGTCTAAACTAGGACTAAATCAGATCTAAACCAGGTCTAAACTAGGACTAAATCAGGTCTAAACCAGGTCTAAACCAGGACTAAACCAGATCTAAACCAGGTCTAAACTAGGACTAAATCAGGTCTAAACCAGGACTAAACCAGGTCTAAACTAGGACTAAATCAGGTCTAAACCAGGTCTAAACTATGACTAAATCAGGTCTAAACCAGGTCTAAACCAGGACTAAACCAGGACTAAATCAGGTCTAAACCAGGTCTAAACCAAGACTAAACCAGATCTAAACTAGGACTAAACCAGGACTAAACCAGATCTAAACCAGGACTAAACCAGGACTAAACCAGGACTAAACCAGGTCTAAACCAGGTCTAAACTAGGACTAAACCAGGTCTAAACTAGGACTAAACCAGGACTAAACCAGGACTAAACCAGGACTAAACCAGGACTAAACCAGGTCTAAACCAGGTCTAAACTAGGACTAAACCAGGTCTAAACTAGGACTAAACCAGGGCTAAACCAGGACTAAACCAGGACTAGTAGTTTTAAAAAAAAAATGAGGTAACGTTTGAAGCCGCTCTTTAGATGATGTAGGTGATTTTCAGCTCTTCTCTAGATGATGTAGGTGATTTTCAGCTCTTCTCTAGATGATGTAGGTGATTTTCAGCTCTTCTCTAGATGATGTAGGTGATTTTCAGCTCTTCTCTAGATGATGTAGGTGATTTTCAGCACTTCTCTAGATGATGTAGGTGATTTTCAGCTCTTCTCTAGATGATGTAGGTGATTTTCAGCTCTTCTCTAGATGATGTAGGTGATTTTCAGCTCTTCTTTAGATGATGTAGGTGATTTTCAGCTCTTCTCTAGATGATGTAGGTGATTTTCAGCTCTTCTCTAGATGATGTAGGTGATTTTCAGCTCTTCTCTAGATGATGTAGGTGATTTTCAGCTCTTCTCTAGATGATGTAGGTGATTTTCAGCACTTCTCTAGATGATGTAGGTGATTTTCAGCACTTCTCTAGATGATGTAGGTGATTTTCAGCACTTCTCTAGATGATGTAGGTGATTTTCAGCTCTTCTCTAGATGATGTAGGTGATTTTCAGCTCTTCTCTAGATGATGTAGGTGATTTTCAGCACTTCTCTAGATGATGTAGGTGATTTTCAGCACTTCTCTAGATGATGTAGGTGATTTTCAGCACTTCTTTAGATGATGTAGGTGATTTTCAGCTCTTCTCTAGATGATGTAGGTGATTTTCAGCTCTTCTCTAGAAGATGTTGGTGATTTTCAGCTCTTTAGATGATGTAGGTGATTTTCAGCTCTTCTCTAGTTGATGTAGGTGATTTTCAGCACTTCTCTAGATGATGTAGGTGATTTTCAGCTCTTCTCTAGATGATGTAGGTGATTTTCAGCTCTTCTCTAGATGTGGTTGGTGATTTTCTGCTCTACTGTTGATGTAGGAGATTTTCAGCTCTTCTCTAGATGATGTAGGTGATTTTCAGCTCTTCTCTAGATGATGTAGGTGATTTTCAGCTCTTCTCTAGATGATGTAGGTGATTTTCAGCTCTTCTCTAGATGATGTAGGTGATTTTCAGCTCTTCTCTAGATGATGTAGGTGATTTTCAGCTCTTCTCTAGATGATGTAGGTGATTTTCAGCACTTCTCTAGATGATGTAGGTGATTTTCAGCACTTCTCTAGATGATGTAGGTGATTTTCAGCACTTCTCTAGATGATGTAGGTGATTTTCAGCTCTTCTCTAGATGATGTAGGTGATTTTCAGCTCTTCTCTAGATGATGTAGGTGATTTTCAGCACTTCTCTAGATGATGTAGGTGATTTTCAGCACTTCTCTAGATGATGTAGGTGATTTTCAGCTCTTCTCTAGATGATGTAGGTGATTTTCAGCACTTCTCTAGATGATGTAGGTGATTTTCAGATCTTCTCTAGATGATGTAGGTGATTTTCAGCACTTCTCTAGATGATGTAGGTGAATTACAGGACTTCTCTAGATGATGTAGGTGATTTTCAGCTCTTTAGATGATGTAGGTGATTTTCAGCTCTTCTCTAGATGATGTAGGTGATTTTCAGCTCTTCTCTAGATGATGTAGGTGATTTTCAGCTCTTCTCTAGATGATGTAGGTGATTTTCAGCTCTTCTCTAGATGATGTAGGTGATTTTCAGCACTTCTCTAGATGATGTAGGTGATTTTCAGCTCTTCTCTAGATGATGTAGGTGATTTTCAGATCTTCTCTAGATGATGTAGGTGATTTTCAGAACTTCTCTAGTTGATGTAGGCGATTTTCAGCTCTTCTCTAGATGATGTAGGTGATTTTCAGCACTTCTCTAGATGATGTAGGTGATTTTCAGCTCTTCTCTAGATGATGTAGGTGATTTTCAGCTCTTCTCTAGATGATGTAGGTGATTTTCAGCACTTCTCTAGATGATGTAGGTGATTTTCAGCTCTTCTCTAGATGATGTAGGTGATTTTCAGCTCTTCTCTAGATGATTTTCAGCTCTTCTCTAGATGATGTACGGTGATTTTCAGCACTTCTCTAGATGATGTAGGTGATTTTCAGATCTTCTCTAGATGATGTAGGTGATTTTCAGCACTTCTCTAGATGATGTAGGTGATTTTCAGCTCTTCTCTAGATGATGTAGGTGATTTTCAGCTCTTCTCTAGATGATGTAGGTGATTTTCAGCTCTTCTCTAGATGATGTAGGTGATTTTCAGCACTTCTCTAGATGATGTAGGTGATTTTCAGCACTTCTCTAGATGATGTAGGTGATTTTCAGCTCTTCTCTAGATGATGTACGGTGATTTTCAGCACTTCTCTAGATGATGTAGGTGATTTTCAGCTCTTCTCTAGATGATGTAGGTGATTTTCAGCTCGTCTCTAGATGATGTAGGTGATTTTCAGCTCTTCTCTAGATGATGTAGGTGATTTTCAGCCCTGTGGGTGAAGCGCCTTCAGAGGAGTTTGTTCAAACGCAACATGAGCAAAAATGCCGAATTTGCGTTTTGAAGATTTCAATCCAAGATGGCCGCCTTCTGCTTTGTCAGGGCGCGTGGCCATAATAATATTTTTTGTTTGTCTTCATGTGATGAATGCGTGTACCAAATTTCGTGGCTCTTGGACAAAGTTGAGCTGGGACGGCTCCCATAGAAGTGGGCGGAGCCTAATATTCGAGGTGGCGAATTATCTCCATTTTTAGATCCCCCCACGCATGAAACCTTTATTTTCTCAAATGTCTCATCATTTCTGAACTTTTGGCAAAGTTTGGTGAGTTTTTGAATGTTTTTCAACGTGTTTGTGGGGTTACTTTTGATTTCAATCTGTAGGGGGCGCTAATGCACCAAATTAAATTTTTCCACATTCAGTGGCTTTAGGGCAGAGAGTTTAAGAACTGTGTCACATTTAATTGAAATAATTGAGTTTGTTTAAGCAAACAGGAGCAGTTTGTAAATATCCAAACGTGTTCATTATTTGCTGCGTCACTGCTCAGAGACGTCAGATTTGGGATGTGGATATTTTTGGACATTTCGCTCCTGGAGATCATGTGACCAAACCTGAGGCCGTTCGGGTGACGCCCGCGGAGGAGCGTTTCAGCTTCACTTTAATCCAAGATGGCCGCCCTCTGGTGTGTCAGGGGGCGTGGCCATAATAATATTTTTTACTCGTCTTGTCATGATCGACTTTTGTGTTAAATTTCATTATTCTACATGCAGTTTTTTTTGGTGTCCTTCATATTCCCTAATATATTTTTGCCTCGTTAGGGGGCGCTGACGAGACATTTTATTCATTTATTGAAAATGGAAATAGCCAAAAGTTAGAGAAGAGGAGTCTTTAACATGTGGCCAATTGTCGTGAGTTTTCGTCATTGTTCAGTGGGTGAAAAATAGGTGAGTGCGTTAGGAGGAGGAGAATATTCTGATACAAGAACAATGTTCCGCTTTTTTTTGGCCGAACAAACTCTACATTTTCAGAAACCTCTGGTGCTACGTCATGGTGAGGGTCCCTGGTCACTACAGGCGACTCACGTCACTTTAGTTCCCGCCCCCGATGAGCATCGCTACACGATACTAATAGGCCCTTCACCAGCCTCTGGCGCTCGGGCCTAATAACAAGCAAATTTTAAAAAAGCAAAAATACATAAAAAATAAAATAAATAAAAGCAAAAAATATAAATATCTTTTAAAAAATTAATGAAGCGTAGCTGAGGGGCTCACAGCAAGAAGGTTGTGGGTTCAATCCTCAGGTCGTCCGGGCCTTTCTGTGTGAGTTTGCGTGTTCTTCCTGTGTCTGTGGAGTCTGCATGTTCTCCCTGTGTCTATGTGAGTCTGCATGTTCTCTCTGTGTCTGAGTCTTCTCCCTGTGTCTGTGGAATCTGTGTGTTCTCCCTGTCTGTGGAGTCTGGTGTTCTCCCTGTCTGTGTGAGTCTGCATGTTCTCCCTGTCTGTGAGTCTGCATGTTCTCCCCGTGTCTGTGTGGAGTCTGCATGTTCTCTCTGTCTGTGGAGTCGGATTTGATTTGGTGAATGTGACAAAACCTGGAGTTTTAGATTAGAATAACAAAGAAAAATATAATAAATCATGTTAAATGAACGGGTTTGAAGAGGTTATACCAGACGCAAACTTCGGGTTTTAGATTTTATTTTAAAAACACAAATTCATCACAAAAAAACCCTGAATTTTGAATTTTTACAAAACAAATTAAAGTCGACAGTTCTGAGCCTCCAGAGTCCAAAAGGGCAAAGAAAATCCAACAAACCCACGGAACTTCCTGTCACCCCTACAAAATAAAAGCCTAAACTAAACGTGACGCTCCGAGTAGGTTTAGTGTGAAAGAGTGAGGACGGTCCCAGGTCCGAGACGCCGACGCACGAATCAGCCGCTGTCCAGAGTTGAGAGTCCAAAGTCCAGAGTCGAGAGTCCAAAGTCCAGAGTCCAGAGTCCAGAGTCCAAAGTCCAGAGTCCAGAGTCGAGAGTCCAAAGTCCAGAGTCCAGAGTCGAGAGTCCAAAGTCCAGAGTCGAGAGTCCAAAGTCCAGAGTCCAACGTCCAGAGTCCAGAGTCCAGAGTCCAAAGTCCAGAGTCCAAAGTCCAGAGTCCAAAGTCCAGAGTCCAGAGTCCAGAGTCCAGAGTCCAGAGTCCAGAGTCCAGAGTCCAGAGTCCAGAGTCCAGAGTCCAGAGTCCAGAGTCCAGAGTCCAGAGTCCAGAGTCCAGAGTCCAGAGTCCAGAGTCCAGAGTCCAGAGTCGAGAGTCCAAAGTCCAGAGTCGAGAGTCCAAAGTCCAGAGTCCAACGTCCAGAGTCCAGAGTCCAGAGTCCAGAGTCCAAAGTCCAGAGTCCAAAGTCCAGAGTCCAAAGTCCAGAGTCCAAAGTCCAGAGTCCAGAGTCCAGAGTCCAGAGTCCAGAGTCCAAAGTCGAGAGCCCAAAGTCAAGAGCCCAAAGTCGAGAGCCCAAAGTCGAGAGCCCAAAGTCGAGAGCCCAAAGTCGGGATTTTAAACTTGAAATTCAAACTTGGGGCTCAAACTCGGGACTCAAAGAACTGTCTGGGTGGTGGTGCGTTCGACAGTCCAAAGCGGAGAGTCCAAAGTCGAGACTTAAACTTGAAATTCAAAATTGGGACTCAAAGGACTGTCTGTGTGGGTGGTGGTGCGTTCGGGGTCACTTCTTGGCGGTGGTGCGTTCGGGGTCACTTCTTGGCGTAGGAGATCCTCATGGCGCAGGTGGCCGTGATCCTGAAGCCCTGCAGAGCGTCTTTGGCGACTCCGGCCTGAGTGTCGCTCTCGAACTCCACAAACGAAATGTCGTGTTTCCCCGGAACCAAACGCACCTCCTGAAAGCCTGGGAACCTGAGGGAGGAGGCGAGGAGGAGGTGAGGAGGAGGTGAGGAGGAGGTGAGGAGGAGGACAGGAGGAGGACAGGAGGAGGAGGAGAGGAGGAGGAGAGGAGGAGGAGGAGAGGAGGAGGAGAGGAGGAGGAGAGAAGCAGGTGAGGAGGAGGTGAGGAGGAGGCGAGGAGGTCTGGTTTAGTCCAGGTTTAGTCCCGGTTTAGACCTGGTTTAGACCTGGTTTAGTCCTGGTTCAGTCTCTTACATTTGTTTCAGTATCGTTTAGTTTCTGGTTTTCGATTCTACAGTTTGGAGTCCTGGAGCAGTTATATTTAAGTCCTGTTCTGGTTCCAGTCTCAGAACCAGGGTCCTGGTCCGGCCCTGGTCGAGTCCTGGTCCGGTACTCACTGGTTGAATAACATGGAGAGCATCATCTCGTTGGTCTCCTCAGGGAGGTTACTGAGGAACAGGATGTGGTTTGGAGGGTTGTCCGGGACCTGTACACAACAGGGTTATTACACACTTATTACACCCTTATTACACCCTTAGTACACCCTTAGTACACCCTTAGTACACCCTTAGTACACCCTTAGTACACCCTTAGTACACCCTTAGTACACCCTTAGTACACCCTTAGTACACCCTTAGTACACCCTTAGTACACCCTTAGTACACCCTTAGTACACACTTATTACACCCTTAATACACACTTATTACACCTTTATCACACCCTTATTGCACCTTTATCACCCCCTTATTACACCCTTATCTCACACACACTTGTTACACCCTTATCACACACACTTGTTACACCCTTATCACACACACTTGTTACACCCTTATCACACACACTTGTTACACCCTTATCTCACACACACTTGTTACACCCTTATCTCACACACACACTTGTTACACCCTTATCACACACACTTGTTACACCCTTATCACACACACTTGTTACACCCTTATCACACACACTTGTTACACCCTTATCACACACACTTGTTACACCCTTATCACACACACTTGTTACACCCTTATCACACACACTTGTTACACCCTTATCACACACACTTGTTACACCCTTATCTCACACACACTTGTTACACCCTTATCTCACACACTTGTTACACCCTTATCTCACACACACACACTTGTTACACCCTTATCTCACACACACACTTGTTACACCCTTATCTCACACACACACACTTGTTACACCCTTATCACACACACTTGTTACACCCTTATCACACACTTGTTACAGCCTTATCACACACATATTACACACTTATTACACAGTTATTTCCGTACCTGCACAGGTGTGTGCGCCGCCACAGGGACCTGAAGAGAACAACAACAGTTAAAAAAGAAGAAAACAGGATCAGGACTCGGGAACCGGGACTCGGAAGTCGGGAACCGGGACTTGGGAATCGGAACTCGGGGATTGGAAATCAAAAGTCGGAACACGAAAGTTGGAAAGCAAAAGACTAAGACTCTGGAACTGGAAATCGGAACTCGGGAGTTGATGACTCATTTCTTGCAGCATTTGTTCGGAGTGTGACGTACTGGTGTGTGTGTGTCGTACTGGTGTGTGTGTGTCGTACTGGTGTGTGTGTGTCGTACTGGTGTGTGTGTGTCGTACTGGTGTGTGTGTGTGTGTGTGTGTGTCGTACTGGTGTGTGTGTGTGTGTGTGTCGTACTGGTGTGTGTGTGTGTGTGTGTGTGTGTGTGTGTGTATATCTGGTGTGTGTGTGTGTGTCGTACTGGTGTGTGTGTGTGTGTGTGTGTGTCGTACTGGTGTGTGTGTGTGTGTCGTACTGGGGGGTGTGTGTGTGTGTCGTACTGGTGTGTGTGTGTGTGTCGTACTGGTGTGTGTGTGTGTGTCGTACTGGTGTGTGTGTGTGTGTCTTACTGGTGTGTGTGTGTCTAACTGGTGTGTGTGTGTGTCTCTTACTGGTGTGTGTGTGTGTGTCTTCCTGGTGTGTGTGTGTGTGTGTTGTACTGGTGTGTGTGTGTGTGTCGTACTGGTGTGTGTGTGTTGTACTGGTGTGTGTGTGTGTCGTACTGGTGTGTGTGTGTGTGTCGTACTGGTGTGTGTGTGTGTGTTGTACTGGTGTGTGTGTGTGTGTCGTACTGGTGTGTGTGTGTGTGTCGTACTGGTGTGTGTGTGTGTGTGTGTCGTACTGGTGTGTGTGTGTCGTTCTGGTGTGTGTGTGTGTCGTACTGGTGTGTGTGTGTCGTACTGGTGTGTGTGTGTCGTACTGGTGTGTGTGTGTGTGTCGTACTGGTGTGTGTGTGTCGTACTGGTGTGTGTGTGTCGTACTGGTGTGTGTGTGTGTGTCGTACTGGTGTGTGTGTGTCGTACTGGTGTGTGTGTGTCGTACTGGTGTGTGTGTGTGTGTGTGTCGTACTGGTGTGTGTGTGTGTGTCGTACTGGTGTGTGTGTGTCGTACTGGTGTGTGTGTGTGTGTGTGTGTGTCGTACTGGTGTGTGTGTGTGTGTGTCGTACTGGTGTGTCGTACTGGTGTGTGTGTGTCGTACTGTGTGTGTGTGTCGTACTGGTGTGTGTGTGTCGTACTGGTGTGTGTGTGTCGTACTGGTGTGTGTGTGTGTGTGTGTGTCGTACTGGTGTGTGTGTGTGTGTGTCGTACTGGTGTGTGTGTGTGTGTGTGTCGTACTGGTGTGTGTGTGTGTGTGTGTCGTACTGGTGTGTGTGTGTGTGTGTGTGTCTTAGTGGTGTGTGTGTGTGTGTGTAGTATGGGTGTGTGTGTCGTACTGGTGTGTGTGTGTGTGTCGTACTGGTGTGTGTGTGTGTGTGTGTGTCGTACTGGTGTGTGTGTGTGTGTGTCGTACTGGTGTGTGTGTGTGTGTGTCGTACTGGTGTGTGTGTGTGTGTGTGTCGTACTGGTGTGTGTGTCGTACTGGTGTGTGTGTGTGTGTCGTACTGGTGTGTGTGTGTGTGTCGTACTGGTGTGTGTGTGTCGTACTGGTGTGTGTGTGTGTGTCGTACTGGTGTGTGTGTGTGTCGTACTGGTGTGTGTGTGTGTGTGTGTGTGTCGTACTGGTGTGTGTGTGTGTGTGTGTGTCGTACTGGTGTGTGTGTGTGTGTGTCGTACTGGTGTGTGAGTGTGTGTGTGTGTGTCGTACTGGTGTGTGTGTGTGTGTGTTGTACTGGTGTGTGTGTGTGTCGTACTGGTGTGTGTGTGTCGTACTGGTGTGTGTGTGTGTGTGTGTGTGTGTGTGTGTGTCGTACTGGTGTGTGTGTGTGTGTGTGTCGTACTGGTGTGTGTGTGTGTGTGTCATACTGGTGTGTGTGTGTGTGTGTCGTACTGGTGTGTGTGTGTGTGTGTGTGTCGTACTGGTGTGTGTGTGTGTGTCGTACTGGTGTGTGTGTGTGTGTGTGTGTCGTACTGGTGTGTGTGTGTGTGTGTGTGTCGTACTGGTGTGTGTGTGTGTGTGTCATACTGGTGTGTGTGTGTGTGTGTGAGAGTGTGTGTGTGTCATACTGGTGTGTGTGTGTGTGTCGTACTGGTGTGTGTCGTACTGGTGTGTGTGTGTGTCGTACTGGTGTGTGTGTGTGTGTCGTACTGCTGTGTGTGTGTGTGTCGTGCGTGTGTGTGTGTGTGTCGTACTGGTGTGTGTGTGTGTGTCGTACTGGTGTGTGTGTGTCGTACTGGTGTGTGTGTGTGTGTCGTACTGGTGTGTGTGTGTGTCGTACTGGTGTGTGTGTGTGTGTCGTACTGGTGTGTGTGTGTGTGTGTGTCGTACTGGTGTGTGTGTGTGTGTCGTACTGGTGTGTGTGTGTGTGTCGTACTGGTGTGTGTGTGTCGTACTGGTGTGTGTGTGTGTGTGTCGTACTGGTGTGTGTGTGTGTGTGTTGTACTGGTGTGTGTGTGTGTGTCGTACTGGTGTGTGTGTGTCGTACTGGTGTGTGTGTGTCGTACTGGTGTGTGTGTGTCGTACTGGTGTGTGTGTGTGTGTCGTACTGGTGTGTGTGTGTGTGTGTCGTACTGGTGTGTGTGTGTGTCTTAGTGGTGGGGGTGTGTGTGTGTGGTACTGGTGTGTGTGTGTCGTACTGGTGTGTGTGTGTGTGTGTCGTTCTGGTGTGTGTGTGTCTTACTGGTGTGTGTGTGTGTGTGTGTGTGTGTGTGTCGTGTGTGTGTGTGTGTGTCGTACTGGTGTGTGTGTGTCGTACTGGTGTGTGTGTGTGTGTCGTACTGGTGTGTGTGTGTCGTACTGGTGTGTGTGTGTGTGTGTTGTACTGGTGTGTGTGTGTGTGTGTGTTGTACTGGTGTGTGTGTGTGTGTGTGTCGTTGTGTTGTGTGTGTGTGTGTGTGTTTGTGGTGTGTGTGTGTGTGTGTCTGGTGTGTGTGTGTGTGCGTACTGGTGTGTGTGTGTGTGTGTCGTACTGGTGTGTGTGTCGTACTGGTGTGTGTGTGTGTGTCGTTCTGGTGTGTGTGTGTGTGTGTGTCGTACTGGTGTGTGTGTGTGTGTGTGTCGTACTGGTGTGTGTGTGTGTGTGTGTCGTACTGGTGTGTGTGTGTGTGTCGTACTGGTGTGTGTGTGTGTGTTGTACTGGTGTGTGTGTGTGTGTCGTACTGGTGTGTGTGTGTGTGTCGTACTGGTGTGTGTGTGTCGTACTGGTGTGTGTGTGTGTGTGTCGTACTGGTGTGTGTGTGTGTGTGTGTGTCGTACTGGTGTGTGTGTGTGTGTGTGTGTCGTACTGGTGTGTGTGTGTGTGTGTCGTACTGGTGTGTGTGTGTGTGTGTTGTACTGGTGTGTGTGTGTGTGTCGTACTGGTGTGTGTGTGTTGTACTGGTGTGTGTGTGTGTCGTACTGGTGTGTGTGTGTCGTACTGGTGTGTGTGTGTGTGTGTGTGTGTGTGTGTGTGTGTCGTACTGGTGTGTGTGTGTGTGTGTGTCTTACTTGTGTGTGTGTGTGTGTGTGTGTCGTAGTTGTGTGTGTGTGTGTGTATAAATGGTGTGTGTGTGTGTGTGTGTGTCGTACTGGTGTGTGTGTGTGTGTGTTGTACTGGTGTGTGTGTGTGTGTCGTACTGGTGTGTGTGTGTCGTACTGGTGTGTGTGTGCGTCTGAAGCCGCCACACAGGATCCTGAACTTTTCATTTCTCTGTTTTGTTCCTAAATCAAGATCTGAACAGAAATAACGGACCAATCAGACGCCTTCATTCCCCGAGGCCCCTCCCCCTAGCGTTAGCAACAGGTTTGACTGACAGCTCGTTTCGTTGCTAAGTAAGTTCCCTTCCCGCGTGTGACGATTTCTGAAATAAAACGACTAAAAATATGTCAAGACGCTCGTGCTTTTGTTGCGCGACTCGTGTACCGGCCTCATCTTTCGTCCGATCTCTCCAAACGCTTGAAGAGAACCGTGCACGAGTCTGTGCAGCCCCGAGACTCGTGTGTTTCCTCGTGGCCCGGACACCAGCAGAACGTGCAAACAGCCCCGGGACGCCGCCTCACCTGAGCGGGTCGTTTGTTCTGATTGGCCGCCGCCTCCTGGGCCTTCTTTTTCTTCTCTTTCTTCTTCTCTTTGTCTCCGTACGTTCCCTTCATTTTGGAGATGATCTCAGAGTCGGTTTTGGCGTATTGGATCCTCTGCAACGACAACACTGTGAGGAGAAGACGAGGAGAAGACGAGGAGAAGACGAGGAGAAGACGAGGAGACAGAGGAGAAGACGAGGAGACAGAGGAGAAGACGAGGAGAAGACGAGGAGACAGAGGAGAAGACGAGGAGAAGACAAGGAGAAGACGAGGAGAAGACGAGGAGACAGAGGAGAAGACAGAGGAGAAGACGAGGAGAAGACGAGGAGAAGACGAGGAGAAGACGAGGAGACAGAGGAGAAGACGAGGAGAAGACGAGGAGAAGACGAGGAGACAGAGGAGAAGACGAGGAGAAGACGAGGAGACAGAGGAGAAGACGAGGAGAAGACGAGGAGAAGACGAGGAGACAGAGGAGAAGACAGAGGAGAAGACGAGGAGAAGACGAGGAGACAGAGGAGAAGACGAGGAGACAGAGGAGAAGACGAGGAGAAGACGAGGAGACAGAGGAGAAGACGAGGAGAAGACGAGGAGACAGAGGAGAAGACGAGGAGACAGAGGAGAAGACGAGGAGACAGAGGAGAAGACGAGGAGAAGACAGAGGAGAAGACAGAGGAGAAGACGAGGAGAAGACGAGGAGAAGACGAGGAGAAGACGAGGAGAAGACGAGGAGAAGACGAGGAGAAGACGAGGAGACAGAGGAGAAGACGAGGAGAAGACGAGGAGAAGACGAGGAGAAGACGAGGAGAAGACGAGGAGAAGACGAGGAGAAGACGAGGAGAAGACGAGGAGAAGACGAGGAGAAGACGAGGAGAAGACAGAGGAGAAGACGAGGAGAAGACAAGGAGAAGACGAGGAGAAGACGAGGAGAAGACGAGGAGACAGAGGAGAAGACGAGGAGAAGACGAGGAGACAGAGGAGAAGACGAGGAGAAGACGAGGAGAAGACGAGGAGAAGACAGAGGAGAAGACAGAGGAGAAGACGAGGAGAAGACGAGGAGAAGACGAGGAGAAGACAGAGGAGAAGACAAGGAGAAGACAGAGGAGAAGACGAGGAGACAGAGGAGAAGACGAGCAGAAGACAAGGAGAAGACGAGGAGACAGAGGAGAAGACGAGGAGACAGAGGAGAAGACGAGGAGAAGACGAGGAGAAGACGAGGAGAAGACGAGGAGAAGACGAGGAGAAGACGAGGAGAAGACGAGGAGAAGCCGAGGAGAAGACTAGGAGAAGACGAGGAGAAGACGAGGACAAGAAGAGGAGACAGAGGAGAAGACGAGGAGAAGACGAGGAGACAGAGGAGAAGACGAGGAGAAGACGAGGAGACAGAGGAGAAGACGAGGAGAAGACGAGGAGAAGACGAGGAGAAGACAGAGGAGAAGACAGAGGAGAAGACGAGGAGCGGGCGGGAGCAGACAGGAGCAGGCAGGAGCAGACAGGAGCAGGCAGGAGCAGACAGGAGCAGGCAGGAGCAGACAGGAGCAGACAGGAGCAGACAGGAGCAGGCAGGAGCAGACAGGAGCAGGCAGGAGCAGACAGGAGCAGGCAGGAGCAGACAGGAGGAGACAGGAGCAGACAGGAGCAGACAGGAGCAGGCAGGAGCAGACAGGAGCAGACAGGAGCAGACAGGAGCAGGCAGGAGCAGACAGGAGCAGGCAGGAGCAGGCAGGAGCTGACAGGAGCAGACAGGAGCAGACAGGAGGAGGCAGGAGCAGGCAGGAGCAGACAGGAGCAGGCAGGAGCAGACAGGAGCAGACAGGAGCAGGCAGGAGCAGGAAGGAGCAGGAAGGAGCAGACAGGAGCAGACAGGAGCAGTACCATGGGCTTGTTGTAGAAGGGGAACCCCTGCAGCTGTCTCAGAGCGTTGGTCGCCGCCGTGAGCTCCTTGAAGACGACGAAGGCCTGTCCCCTCATGGCCATCGTCTTCAGCGCCACGATGTCCACCACCTGCCCGAACTGAGAGAAGAGCGCGTACAGGGAGCGCTTCAGCTCTGAACGCGAGAACACACACTCAGCACAGGAAGAAAACGACAGGCTGAATAACTAATAATGTCCTGCAAAACATGTCACACGGGCTGCGGTCTGCTTCCCTCACTCTGAATATAAACAGCATGTTATAAAAGCATCGAACGCTTTCAGATATATAATAATATCTGAAATATTCAAAACAAACTGACCCATGAGGCTGCAAATGTGAACCTTGATGCAATGATTATTTCACATATTCATTATTGTAGCTCCAACAACAAAACCTCTAAAGTCCTTATATAATCACGCTGTTAAAGTACTGGACAAAAAGCCACTGCGATATCCTCATTGTCCAATATTTGCACAGCACAACATGCTAAATTTGGACCATTTAATTACCTATTCAAATGTGCGATTAATCTTTAAAATCCTAAAGAATGCAGCGCCTCCTCCACTGAAAACAGTGCAGCTTTCATTTAATTACGACTGGAAGATCAACAGTGTAACGGGTCTGATGTGTCTTAGTGACACTTTAATGTATAATTTTATTGTGTAATAATTCACAGCCACAGTGTGAATGGGTTTTGTTTCTATTGCTCATGTGGTATTCGTCACCTGCTCAGGGACGACAGGCGGAAACTATTATGATTATTACAGGAGCTTCAGCTATAATCTGCTGCAAAGCATCTTTAATGTATTTGCACATTGTCCCTGTCAAATAAACTAAGGAGCAGTTTGTGCGGGAAAGGAAACTCTCACCTTCTTTCTTCACTTTGTCGTTGATGTTGTTGATGTAAATGGTGTGATTCGGTCTGATGTCCATCCTGAGCTCTGAAAGAAAGAAACACTGAACTCACTTCAGACCCGATTAGACCGGGTTTAGTCCCGGTTTAGTCCCGGTTTAGTCCCGGTTTAGTCCCGGTTTAGTCCTGGTTTAGCCCTGGTTTCGTCCTGGTTTCGTCCTGGTTTCGTCCTGGTTTAGCCCTGGTTTCGTCCTGGTTTAGTCCTGGTTTCGTCCTGGTTTAGTCCTGGTTTAGTCCCGGTTTAGACCTGGTTTAGACCTGGTTTAGAACTAGTTTAGTCCTGGTTTAGTCCCGATTTAGACCTGGTTTAGTCCTGGTTTAAACCTGGTTTAGCCCTGGTTTAGACCTGGTTTGGTCCTTGTTTAGACCTGGTTTAGACCTGGTTTGGTCCTGGTTTAGCCCTGGTTTCGTCCTGGTTTCGTCCTGGTTTCGTCCTGGTTTAGCCCTGGTTTCGTCCTGGTTTAGTCCTGGTTTCGTCCTGGTTTAGTCCTGGTTTAGTCCCGGTTTAGACCCGGTTTAGTCCTGGTTTAGTCCCGGTTTAGACCTGGTTTAGACCTGGTTTAGAACTAGTTTAGTCCTGGTTTAGTCCCGATTTAGACCTGGTTTAGTCCTGGTTTAAACCTGGTTTAGCCCTGGTTTAGACCTGGTTTGGTCCTTGTTTAGACCTGGTTTAGACCTGGTTTGGTCCTGGTTTAGTCCTGGTTTAGCCCTGGTTTCGTCCTGGTTTAGTACCGGTTTAGACCTGGTTTAGACCCGGTTTAGACCTGGTTTAGTCCTGGTTTAGTCCCGGTTTAGTCCTGGTTTAGACCCGGTTTAGACCTGGTTTAGTCCTGGTTTAGTCCCGGTTTAGTCCTGGTTTAGTCTGTGGTGCGGGTCCCATTCGTTAGCCACAGTTAGCTCCGGACCTGTGCTTTTCTGCTCTAAATATTCACGTTAAACTCTGCGCAGAGACGCACGGCGGGACTGTGGCCTCCGCGTGTGTCCGTGCGTCCCGGAGCCGCGCACACCCGAGAATAAACGTCAAAGATTCGGTAAATATTCGGTATTTGTGTTTTTTCTCACCGGTGTTTATCTGTTCGAGCCGAAAACACGAGGAAACGATCCGGAAATGACGTGACACGGTGCGGCTCCTGGTTTAAACATGTACTGCCGCCACAGGCCACAAGAGGAACTGCACCAGGACTAAACCAGGACTAAACCAGGACCAAACCAGGAACAAACCAGGAACAAACCAGGACTAAACCAGGACCAAACCAGGACTAAACCAAGAACAAACCAGGACTAAACCAAGAACAAACCAGGAGTAAACCAGGCCTAAACCAGGAACAAACCAGGACTAAACCAGGACCAAACCAGGACTAAACCAAGAACAAACCAGGACTAAACCAAGAACAAACCAGGAGTAAACCAGGCCTAAACCAGGTCTAAACCAGGACCAAATCAGGTCTAAACTAGGTCTAAACCAGGACCAAACCAGGACTAAACCAGGCCTAAACCAAGAACAAACCAGGACTAAACCAGGTCTAAACCAGGACCAAACCAGGTCTAAACTAGGAACAAACCAGGACTAAACCAGGTCTAAACCAGGACTAAACCAGGACTAAACCAGGACCAAACCAGGAACAAACCAGGTCTAAACCAGGACTAAACCAGGACTAAACCAGGACTAAACCAGGTCTAAACAAGGACTAAACCAAGAACAAACCAGGACTAAACCAGGAACAAACAAGGAACAAACCAGGTCTAAACCAGGACCAAATCAGGACTAAACCAGGACTAAACCAAGAACAAACCAGGACTAAATCAGGCCTAAACCAGGACTAAAGCAGGCCTAAACCAGGACTAAACCAGGCCTAAACCAGGTCTAAACCAGGACCAAGCCAGGTCTAAACTAGGAACAAACCAGGACTAAACCAGGTCTAAACCAGGTCTAAACCAGGACTAAACGAGGACTAAACCAGGACCAAACCAGGACTAAACCAGGTCTAAAACAGGACCAAACAGGACTAAACCAAGAACAAACCAGGACTAAAGCAGGCCTAAACCAGGTCTAAACCAGGACCAAACCAGGTCTAAACTAGGAAAAAAACAAGGACTAAACCAGGACTAAACCAGGACTCAACCAGGTCTAGACCAGGTCTAAACAAGGACTAAACCAGGACTAAACCAGGTCTAAACAAGGACTAAACCAGGTCTAAACAAGGACTAAACCAGGACTAAACCAGGACTAAACCAGGACTAAACAAGGACTAAACCAGGACTAAACCAGGTCTAAACCAGGACTAAACCAGGTCTAAACCAGGACTAAACCAGGTCTAAACAAGGACTAAACCAGGACTAAACCAGGACTAAACCAGGACTAAACCAGGACCAAACCAGGAACAAACCAGGTCTAAACCAGGACTAAACCAGGACTAAACCAGGACTAAACCAGGTCTAAACAAGGACTAAACCAGGTCTAAACAAGATCTAAACGCGGACTAAACCAGGTCTAAACAAGGACTAAACCAGGACTAAACCAGGACTAAACCAGGTCTAAACAAGGACTAAACCAGGTCTAAACAAGAACTAAACCAGGACTAAACCAGGTCTAAACAAGGACTAAACCAGGTCTAAACAAGATCTAAACGCGGACTAAACCAGGTCTAAACAAGGACTAAACCAGGTCTAAACAAGGACTAAACCAGGGCTAAATGCGGACTAAACCAGGTCTAAACAAGATCTAAACGCGGACTAAACCAGGTCTAAACAAGGACTAAACCAGGTCTAAACAAGGACTAAACCAGGGCTAAATGCGGACTAAACCAGGGCTAACTCAGGTCTGATGGAGATGTTTATCTTTGACTGTCCCTTTAAAAGTCGAACCTTAAATGGTCTTTTGTGCCGTTCGGGCCTCCGTACTCTGTTTGTTGACATTCTGGTCCCGGTGCGCCCATGGGTGCTGCTTACCCCGGGATCCGCGCACTGCAGCCCGGCCTCCGTGCACTCCACCCCGGCCTCCGCGCACTCCACCCCGGCCTCCGCGCACTCCACCCCGGCCTCCGCGCACTCCACCCCGGGTCCAGAGCCGCTGTCCCCGCTTATCTGCGCGACCTTCGCCCCGGCGCCTCCTCCTTCTCCTCCTCCGTGCGCTTCCGTACACTTTCCCCGGGATCTGCGCTCCTCCGACCGGCCTGAGCTCCGAGTCCGAGCCGCGTGTGAGCGCTCTCCGCCGGGTCTGAAGAGGCGAGAGAACCGGGCCTCTGGAGCGAGCCAAACCGGACCGAGCCAAACAGGGGCAGGCCGCGGGTGGTGAACCATGGCGTCGGTCCGGGTGGCTGTCCGGGTCCGGCCCATGAACAGACGGTAAGCGGCGGGCTGTAGCCGGGTTTAGGCGCTCCTTGTCCGGGTTCACAGGACCGGGACGAGCGCTGAGTCACGGGGCGGTGCTGGGCTCAAGTGAAGGACCGAACCAGGACTAAACTAGACCTAAACCAGGTCTAAATCAGGACTAAACTAGACCTAAACCAGGTCTAAATCAGGACTAAACTAGAACTAAACCAGGTCTAAATCAGGACTAAACTAGACCTAAACCAGGTCTAAATCAGGACTAAACTAGACCTAAACCAAGTCTAAATCAGGACTAAACTAGACCTAAACCAAGTCTAAATCAGGACTAAACTAGAACTAAACCAGGTCTAAATCAGGACTAAACTAGAACTAAACCAGGTCTAAAACAGGACTAAAATAGAACTGAACCAGGTCTAAACCAGGACTAAACTAGACCTAAACAAGGTCTAAACCAGGACTGAACTAGACCTAAACCAGGTCTAAATCAGGACTAAACTAGACCTAAACCAGGTCTAAATCAGGACTGAACTAGACCTAAACCAGGTCTAAATCAGGACTAAACTAGACCTAAACCAGGTCTAAATCAGGACTGAACTAGACCTAAACCAGGTCTAAATCAGGACTGAACTAGAACTAAACCAGGTCTAAATCAGGACTAAACTAGACCTAAACCAAGTCTAAATCAGGACTAAACTAGAACTAAACCAGGTCTAAATCTGGACTAAACTAGACCTAAACCAAGCCTAGATCAGGACTAAACTAGAACTAAACCAAGTCTAAATCAGGAATAAACTAGAACTAAACCAGGTCTAAATCAGGACTAAACTAGAACTAAACCAGGTCTAAATCAGGACTAAACTAGAACTGAACCAAGTCTAAATCAGGACTAAACTAGAACTAAACCAAGTCTAAATCAGGACTAAACTAGAACTAAACCAGGTCTAAATCAGGACTAAACTAGAACTAAACCAGGTCTAAATCAGGACTAAACTAGAACTAAACCAGGTCTAAATCAGGACTAAACTAGACCTAAACCAAGTCTAAATCAGGACTAAACTAGACCTAAACCAAGTCTAAATCAGGACTAAACTAGACCTAAACCAAGACTATATCAGGACTAAACTAGAACTAAACCAAGTCTAAATCAGGACTAAACTAGAACTAAACCAGGTCTAAATCAGGACTAAACTAGAGCAAAACCAAGTCTAAATCAGGACTAAACTAGAACTAAACCAAGTCTAAATCAGGACTAAACTAGACCTAAACCAAGTCTAAATCAGGACTAAACTAGAACTGAACCAAGTCTAAATCAGGACTAAACTAGAACTAAACCAGGTCTAAATCAGGACTAAACTAGAACTAAACCAGGTCTAAATCAGGACTAATCTAGAACTAAACCAAGTCTAAATCAGGACTAAACTAGGCCTAAATCAAGTCTAAATCAGGACTAAAATAGAACTGAACCAGGTCTAAACCAGGACTAAACTAGACCTAAACCAAGTCTAAATCAGGACTAAAATAGAACTAAACCATGTCTAAATCAGGACTTAACTAGAACTAAACCAGGTCTAAATCAGGACTAAACTAGAACTAAACCAGGTCTAAATCAGGACTGAACTAGAACTAAACCAGCTCTAAATCAGGACTAAACTAGAACTAAACCAAGTCTAAACCAGGACTAAACTAGAAGTAAATAACTAGGACTAAACCAGGTCTAAATCAGGACTAAACCAGTACTAAACCAGGATTAAACCAGAACTAAACAAAGACTAAACCAGAACTAAACAAGCAATAGACCTGTAGATAACCAGGACTAAACTTGAACTAAACTAACTAGGACTAAACCAGGTCTAAATCAGGACTAAACCAGGATTAAACCAGGATTAAACCAGAACTAAGCTAGACCTAAACCAGGTCTAAATCAGGACTAAACTAGACCTAAACCAAGTCTAAATTAGGACTAAACTAGACCTAAACCAGGTCTAAATCAGGACTAAACTAGAACTAAACCAAGTCTGAATCAGGAGTAAACTAGACCTAAACCAGGTCTAAATCAGGACTAAACTAGACCTAAACCAAGTCTAAATTAGGACTAAACTAGACCTAAACCAAGTCTAAATTAGGACTAAACTAGACCTAAACCAAGTATAAATCAGGACTAAACTAGACCTAAACCAGGTCTAAATCAGGACTAAACTAGAACTAAACCAAGTATAAATCAGGACTAAACTAGAACTAAACCAGGTCTAAATCAGGACTAAACTAGAACTAAACTAAGTCTAAATCAGGACTAAACTAGAACTAAGCCAAGTCTAAATCAGGACTAAACTAGACCTAAACCAGGTCTAAATCAGGACTAAACTAGACCTAAACCAGGTCTAAATCAGGACTAAACTAGAACTAAACCAGGTCTAAATCAGGACTAAACTAGACCTAAACCAGGTCTAAATCAGGACTAAACTAGAACTAAACCAGGTCTAAATCAGGACTAAACTAGACCTAAACCAAGTCTAAATCAGGACTAAACTAGACCTAAACCAAGTCTAAATCAGGACTAAACTAGACCTAAACCAAGTCTAGATCAGGACTAAACTAGACCTAAACCACGTATACATCACGACTAAACTAGAACTAAACCAAGTCTAAATCAGGACTAAACTAGAACTAAACCAGGTCTAAATCAGGACTAAACTAGAACTAAACCAAGTCTAAATCAGGACTAAACTAGAACTAAACCAGGTCTAAATCAGGACTAAACTAGAACTAAACCAGGTCTAAATCAGGACTAAACTAGAACTGAACCAAGTCTAAATCAGGACTAAACTAGGCCTAAAAAAAAAAAGTCTAAATCAGGACTAAACTAGAACTAAACCAGGTCTAAATCAGGACTAATCTAGAACTAAACCAAGTCTAAATCAGGACTAAACTAGGCCTAAATCAAGTCTAAATCAGGACTAAAATAGAACTGAACCAGGTCTAAACCAGGACTAAACTAGACCGAAAACAAAGTCTAAATCAGCACTAAACTAGAACTAAACCACGTCTAAATCAGGACTAAACTAGACCTAAACCAAGTCTAAATCAGGACTAAACTAGACCTAAACCAAGTCTAGATCAGGACTAAACTAGACCTAAACCAAGTCTAAATCAGGACTAAACTAGACCTAAACCAAGCCTAGATCAGGACTAAACTAGAACTAAACCAAGTCTAAATCAGGAATAAACTAGAACTAAACCAGGTCTAAATCAGGACTAAACTAGAACTAAACCAGGTCTAAATCAGGACTAAACTAGACCGAAAAAAAAAGTCTAAATCAGGACTAAACTAGACCTAAACCAGGTCTAAATCAGGACTAAACTAGGAACTAAACCAGTTCTAAATCAGGACTAAACTAGACCTAAACCAAGTCTAAATCAGGACTAAACTAGACCTAAAAAAAGTCTAAATCAGGACTAAACTAGAACTGAACCAAGTCTAAATCAGGACTAAACTAGAACTAAACCAAGTCTAAATCAGGACTAAACTAGAACTAAACCAGGTCTAAATCAGGACTAAACTAGAGCAAAACCAAGTCTAAATCAGGACTAAACTAGAACTAAACCAAGTCTAAATCAGGACTAAACTAGACCTAAACCAAGTCTAAATCAGGACTAAACTAGAACTAAACCAGGTCTAAATCAGGACTAAACTAGA
Organism: Odontamblyopus rebecca; assembly: GCA_030686955.1. Taxonomy (NCBI): domain Eukaryota; kingdom Metazoa; phylum Chordata; class Actinopteri; order Gobiiformes; family Gobiidae; genus Odontamblyopus; species Odontamblyopus rebecca. The sequence continues at coordinate 41,970,117 of CM060658.1, forward strand.
CCTAAACCAGGTCTAAATCAGGACTAAACTAGAACTAAACCAGGTCTAAATCAGGACTAAACTAGACCTAAACCAGGTCTAAATCAGGACTAAACTAGAACTAAACCAGGTCTAAATCAGGACTAAACTAGACCTAAACCAAGTCTAAATCAGGACTAAACTAGACCTAAACCAAGTCTAGATCAGGACTAAACTAGACCTAAACCAAGTCTAAATCAGGACTAAACTAGACCTAAACCAAGCCTAGATCAGGACTAAACTAGAACTAAACCAAGTCTAAATCAGGAATAAACTAGAACTAAACCAGGTCTAAATCAGGACTAAACTAGAACTAAACCAGGTCTAAATCAGGACTAAACTAGAACTGAACCAAGTCTAAATCAGGACTAAACTAGACCTAAACCAAGTCTACATCAGGACTAAACTAGACCTAAAAAAAAGTCTAAATCAGGACTAATCTAGAACTAAACCAAGTCTAAATCAGGACTAAACTAGGCCTAAATCAAGTCTAAATCAGGACTAAAATAGAACTGAACCAGGTCTAAATCAGGACTAAACTAGACCTAAACCAAGTCTAAATCAGGACTAAACTAGAACTAAACCAGGTCTAAATCAGGACTAAACTAGAGCTAAACCAAGTCTAAATCAGGACTAAACTAGACCTAAACCAAGTCTAAATCAGGACTAAACTAGAACTGAACCAAGTCTAAATCAGGACTAAACTAGAACTAAACCAGGTCTAAATCAGGACTGAACTAGAACTAAACCAGGTCTAAATCAGGACTAAACTAGAACTAAACCAGGTCTAAATCAGGACTAATCTAGAACTAAACCAAGTCTAAATCAGGACTAAACTAGGCCTAAATCAAGTCTAAATCAGGACTAAAATAGAACTAAACCAGGTCTAAATCAGGACTAATCTAGAACTAAACCAAGTCTAAATCAGGACTAAACTAGGCCTAAATCAAGTCTAAATCAGGACTAAAATAGAACTGAACCAGGTCTAAACCAGGACTAAACTAGGCCTAAATCAAGTCTAAATCAGGACTAAAATAGAACTGAACCAGGTCTAAACCAGGACTAAACTAGACCTAAACCAAGTCTAAATCAGGACTAAAATAGAACTGAACCAGGTCTAAACCAGGACTTTCATGTTTGTCTTTTTGTGTTTTCAGAGAAAAGGATCAGAACGCTCAGAACATCATCAGGATGGAAGAGAACAAGACCTGCATCACTAAAGTACTACTACTACTACTACTACTACTACTGCTACTGCTACTACTGCTACTGCTACTACTACTACTACTGCTACTGCTACTACTGCTACTACTGCTACTGCTACTACTGCTACTGCTACTACTGCTACTGCTACTGCTACTACTACTACTACTACTGCTACTACTACTACTGCTACTACTACTGCTACTACTGCTACTGCTACTACTACTACTACTAATGCTACTACTACTACTGCTACTGCTACTACTGCTACTGCTCACACTGCCACTGCCAGTGCTACTGTTACTAGTGCTACCGCTACCGCTACCACCGGCTACTACCACTGCCACTACCATAACTACTGCTACCACTGCCACCACCGCTACCGCTACCACTGCTACCGCTGCTACCGTGCTACCACTACCACTACCGCACTACTGCCACCGCTGCCAGTGCTACCTACACTGCTGCTACTGCCACTGCTGCTACCACCACTACTACCACCGCTACCACCGCTACCGCCTACACTACATTACCACTACCAATGCCACTGCTACTACTATACAATGACAATAATGTATTGTAACAACGAATAACAATAATGACAATGCAACAATGACAAAACTGACATAATATTAATAATAAATACAACAATAACAATATCATTACAATACAAGTGATATAATATTATTAATAACAACAAACAACAATAACCAATGACAATGATAATAATAACCAACAATATAATATGTAATATGTAATAATGACAATATTGTTTTAATAATATGACAAACAAACAACATATAATAATAATAATATGCTACTGTAATAATGACAATCATTATTGCAATAACAATAATACAAATAAACAATCTTTAATAACCAACAATGACAACCATAAATAACAACAATAATAATGACAATGACAACATAATATTATCGTAAACATAACCATGACAATGACAATTGACCAATAATAATAATAACTAAACAACAATAATTTAATAATAATAATGATGATAACAATAACAATAATTAACAAACAATATAATGACAACCAACAATATGATATAATGTATAAATAACATGATAATGTTAAACAACAATAATTTGTAATAATGACAATGACAACAACAACAACAATTAAACAATCAATAACAAACAATGATTGTAATAACAAGGTGTAATAATAATATTAAATTAATAACAGCTGACAACAACTAAACAACAACAATGACAACTAATGTAATAACCAACAACAATGACCAACAAGCAGACAATAACAATCATGGTAGCTCAACAATAATAACCAATAACTCAAACAATTCAACAACAATAACCGAACAATGTGAATGCTGTAACAACAATGTAACAATAATAATAACAATAACAATGACAATAACACAAGCAATACTAACCAACAATAGCTGAATAATCTAACAACCAGCCACAACAATTCATGTAATGACAAAATAACCAACAACAATGACAACAACAACCAACTGACCAACAACCAATTTTAACAACAACTGACAATGACAACAAGCAATAACAATGTTATTAATAATAAATGATAATGACAATTAATTATTAATATATGGTGTTAATAATAATATAACAAAATATTAACGTAATATTATTAATAACAATAATGACAATAATGATAATGACAATGATAACAATTTTTGCAACAATAACAAACAATGTAATAATGTAATAACCAACAACCAAAACAAACCAACAACAATATAATGACAACAACCTTAATAGTTATGCTAATAATTATCGTTTTTAATAACTAATATGTAACCAAACAATAATAATTAATAATGATGTAACATAAATAATATGTAATAATGAATATGTAACGTAATTACAATGACAACAATATTCATATGTAAGCCGAATATGACAACAACAATAATAATGTAATAGTAACAATTATAATAACCAACAACAATAACAATAGAATAACAAATATATGATCTATAGTGAATAAAAATAATGTAACAACAACAACAATATAAATATGTAATATAACTACTAACAACCGACAACTTAACAACAACCAACCTAGCAACTAATAATATGCTACTGCAACAACAACAACCAGTAATAACTAACAATAAACTAACCAATACAAATAATTATGCTATCTACTGATATTAATAACTACAATATAACTAATAACAACAATATGATGTAACCTTAATAACAACAACAACATAATAATGAACAACAATATGACAACAATAATAATATACAACAATAAACAACCAATGACAACAACCGAGCAATAACAATAATGACAGCAATGACAATAATAACAATGATCGTAACAATGAATGACAAATAACAATAATAACAGAACAAATATGACAACAACAACTAACTAAACTAACAACAATTTTGGCCAACAATGCTAATACAACTACAATAACAACAACCAACAACAACAGCAGCTCAACGTAACCAACAATATATCAACTGACAACAACAACAACAACCACCAGCTCAGCGTGCAGCAACGACAATGACAACAACTACAACGTAAACAACAACAACAACCTACAACAATTACAACTATCATATCAAGCAACAACAACAATATAGTAACTGCTGTAACATGACCACAACAACAACAACAACCAACAACAATACGCTACTACACTACTATCAACAACAGCTGCTACTACAACCAACTGCCTACCAACAACAACTGCTACTACTGCTACTGCTACTACTACTGCTACTGCTACTGCTACTGCTACTACTGCTACTACTACTGCTACTACTACTACTACTGCTACTACTGCTGCTACTGCTACTGCTGCTGCTACTACTACTACTACTACTGCTACTGCTGCTGCTACTACTACTACTACTACTACTGCTGCTGCTACTACTACTGCTACTGCTGCTGCTACTACTACTACTACTACTACTACTGCTACTGCTACTGCTACTGCTACTGCTACTGCTACTACTGCTACTGCTGCTACTGCTACTACTACTACTACTACTACTACTACTACTACTACTGCTGCTACTACTACTACTACTGCTGCTACAACTACTACTGCTGCTGCTGCTACTTTTACATTTAATGATGTTTCTCTCGTCTTTTCCCAGTTTTCCGATGGCGTTCCCGGAGACCGAACTAAAACTTTCACCTACGATTTTTCCTACGACTCTTCAGACCCGAGCAGCCCCCAGTACACCACCCAGGACCAGGTCAGAACTCAACCAGGACTAACCCAGGACCAGGTCAGAACTCAACCAGGACTAACCCAGGACCAGGTCAGAACTAAACCAGGACTAACCCTGGACCAGGTCAGAACTAAACCAGGACTAACCCAGGACCAGGTCAGAACTCAACCAGGACTAACCCAGGACCAGGTCAGAACTAAACCAGGACTAACCCTGGACCAGGTCAGAACTAAACCAGGACTAACCCAGGACCAGGTCAGAACTCAACCAGGACTAACTCAGGACCAGGTCAGAAGTAAACCAGTACTAGGACTGTATGTATTTTAGGTGTACTGTGTGTACTTTACATGTATTGTCTGTACTTTACATGTATTGTCTGTACTTTACATGTATTGTGTGTACTTTACGTGTATTGTGTGTACTTTACGTGTATTGTGTGTACTTTACATGTATTGTCTGTACTTTACGTGTACTGTGTGTACTTTACATGTATTGTGTGTACTTTACGTGTAGTGTGTGTATTTTATGTGTATTGTGTGTATTTTATGTGTATTGTGTGTACTTTACGTGTACTGTGTGTACTTTACGTGTACTGTGTGTACTTTACGTGTGCTGTGTGTACTTTAGGTGGACTGTGTGTACTTTACCTGTACTGTGTGTACTTTACGTGTACTGTGTGTACTTTAGGTGGACTCTGTGTACTTTAGGTGGACTGTGTGTACTTTAGGTGGACTGTGTGTACTTTACGTGTACTGTGTGTACTTTAGGTGGACTGTGTGTACTTTACGTGTATTGTCTGTACTTTACGTGAACTGTGTGTACTTTACGTGTACTGTGTGTACTTTAGGTGGACTGTGTGTACTTTACATGGACTGTGTGTACTTTACGTGTACTGTGTGTACTTTACGTGTACTGTGTGTACTTTACGTGAACTGTGTGTACTTTACGTGTACTGTGTGTACTTTAGGTGGACTGTGTGTACTTTACGTGTACTGTGTGTACTTTACGTGTATTGTCTGTACTTTACGTGAACTGTGTGTACTTTACGTGTACTGTGTGTACTTTAGGTGGACTGTGTGTACTTTACATGGACTGTGTGTACTTTACGTGTACTGTGTGTACTTTACGTGTATTGTGTGTACTTTACGTGTACTGTGTGTACTTTACGTGTACTGTGTGTACTTTACGTGTATTGTCTGTACTTTACGTGAACTGTGTGTACTTTACGTGTACTGTGTGTACTTTAGGTGTATTGTCTGTACTTTACGTGTACTTTACGTAAACTTGTGTACTTTACGTGTATTGTCTGTACTTTACGTGTACTGTGTGTACTTTATGTGAACTGTGTGTACTTTACGTGTACTGTGTGTACTTTAACTGTAGTGTCTGTACTTTTACGTGTATTGTGTGTACTTAACTTGAACTGTGTGTACTTTACGTAAACTTGTGTACTTTACGTGTATTGTCTGTACTTTACGTGTACTGTGTGTACTTTATGTGAACTGTGTGTACTTTACGTGTACTGTGTGTACTTTACGTGTATTGTCTGTACTTTACGTGAACTGTGTGTACTTTACGTGTACTTTACATGAACTGTGTGTACTTTACGTGTATTGTCTGTACTTTACGTGAACTGTGTGTACTTTACGTGTACTGTGTGTACTTTAGGTGTACTGTGTGTACTTTACGTGTACTGTGTGTACTTTACGTGTATTGTCTGTACTTTACGTGTACTGTGTGTACTTTATGTGAACTGTGTGTACTTTACGTGTACTGTGTGTACTTTACGTGTATTGTCTGTACTTTACGTGAACTGTGTGTACTTTACGTGTACTTTACATGAACTGTGTGTACTTTACGTGTATTGTCTGTACTTTACGTGAACTGTGTGTACTTTACGTGTACTGTGTGATCTTTAGGTGGACTGTGTGTACTTTACCTCTACTGTGTGTACTTTACGTGTACTGTGTGTACTTTAGGTGTACTTTACTTGTACTTGTGTACTTTATGTGTATTTTACGTTTTCTTGTGTACTTTACCTCTACTGTGTGTACTTTACGTGTACTGTGTGTACTTTAGGTGTACTTTACTTGTACTTGTGTACTGTACATGTACTTTACGTATACTGTGTATACTTTAGGTGTACTTTACGTGTATTTGTCTACTTTACGTGTACGTTACGTGTATTGTGTGTACTTTATGTGTACTGTATGTACTTTATGTGTATTTTACGTGTACTTGTGTACTTTACGTGTACTTGTGTACTTTACGTGTACTGTGTGTACTTTATGTGTATTTTACGTGTACTTGTGTACTTTACGTGTACTTTACGTGTACTGTGTGTACTTTAGGTTTACTTTATGTGTACTGTGTGTACTTCAGGTGTACATTACGTGTACTGTGTGTACTTTACGTGTACTTTATGTGTACTTTACGTGTACTTTACGTGTACTGTGTGTACTTTAGGTGTTCTTGGACCTGGGGCTGGAGGTGCTGAAGTCGGCGTTTGAAGGATATAACGCCTGTGTGTTCGCCTACGGCCAGACAGGCTCCGGCAAGTCCCACACCATGATGGGGACCCCTGTGAGTACTACTACTATTACTACTGCTACTACTGCTACTGCTACTACTACTGCTACTGCTACTACTGCTACTACTACTACTGTGAGTACTACTACTATTACTACTGCTACTACTACTACTGCTACTGCTACTGCTGCTGCTGCTACTGCTAATACTACTACTGCGAGTACTACTACTGCTACTACGACTGCTACTGCTACTGCTACTGCTACTGCTGCTACTACGACTACTACTACTACTGCTACTGCTACTACTGCTACTACTACGATTGCTTTTCTAGAGGAGACACGCGAGAACTGTTCTAGAGGAGACGCGCGAGAACTGTTGTGGAGGAGACGCGCGAGAACTGTTGTAGAGGAGACGCGCGAGAACTGTTGTAGAGGAGACACACGAGAACTGTTGTAGAGGAGACACGCGAGAACTGTTGTAGAGGAGACACACGAGAACTGTTGTAGAGGAGACACGCGAGAACTGTTGTAGAGGAGACACACGAGAACTGTTGTAGAGGAGACACACGAGAACTGTTGTAGAGGAGACACACGAGAACTGTTGTAGAGGAGACACGCGAGAACTGTTGTAGAGGAGACACACGAGAACTGTTGTAGAGGAGACACGCGAGAACTGTTGTAGAGGAGACACGCGAGAACTGTTGTAGAGGAGACACGCGAGAACTGTTGTAGAGGAGACACGCGAGAACTGTTCTAGAGGAGACGCGCGAGAACTGTTCTAGAGGAGACGCGCGAGAACTGTTCTAGAGGAGACACGCGAGAACTGTTCTAGAGACACGCGAGAACTGTTCTAGAGGAGACACGCGAGAACTGTTCTAGAGGAGACACGCGAGAACTGTTCTAGAGGAGACACGCGAGAATTGTTCTAGAGGAGACACGCGAGAATTGTTCTAGAGGAGACACGCGAGAACTGTTCTAGAGGAGACACGCGAGAACTGTTCTAGAGGAGACACGCGAGAACTGTTCTAGAGGAGACACGCGAGAACTGTTCTAGAGGAGACACGCGAGAACTGTTCTAGAGGAGACACGCGAGAACTGTTCTAGAGGAGACACGCGAGAACTGTTGTAGAGGAGACACGCGAGAACTGTTCTAGAGACACGCGAGAACTGTTCTAGAGGAGACACGCGAGAACTGTTCTAGAGGAGACACGCGAGAACTGTTCTAGAGACACGCGAGAACTGTTCTAGAGGAGACACGCGAGAACTGTTCTAGAGGAGACACGCGAGAACTGTTCTAGAGGAGACACGCGAGAACTGTTGTAGAGGAGACACGCGAGAATTGTTCTAGAGGAGACACGCGAGAACTGTTCTAGAGGAGACACGCGAGAACTGTTCTAGAGGAGACACGCGAGAACTGTTCTAGAGGAGACACGCGAGAACTGTTCTAGAGGAGACACGCGAGAACTGTTCTAGAGGAGACACGCGAGAACTGTTCTAGAGGAGACACGCGAGAACTGTTGTAGAGGAGACACGCGAGAACTGTTCTAGAGACACGCGAGAACTGTTCTAGAGGAGACACGCGAGAACTGTTGTAGAGGAGACGCGCGAGAACTGTTGTGGAGGAGACGCGCGAGAACTGTTGTAGAGGGGAGACGCGCGAGAACTGTTGTAGAGGGGAGACGCGCGAGAACTGTTGTAGAGGAGACGCGCGAGAACTGTTGTAGAGGAGAGACGCGACAACTGTTGTAGATGACACGCGAGAACTGTTCTAGAGGAGACACGCGAGAACTGTTCTAGAGACACGCGAGAACTGTTGTAGAGGAGACACGCGAGAACTGTTGTAGAGGAGACACGCGAGAACTGTTCTAGAGACACGCGAGAACTGTTGTAGAGGAGACACGCGAGAACTGTTGTAGAGGAGACACGCGAGAACTGTTCTAGAGACACGCGAGAACTGTTCTAGAGGAGACACGCGAGAACTGTTCTAGAGACACGCGAGAACTGTTCTAAAGACACGCGAGAACTGTTCTAGAGGAGACACGCGAGAACTGTTCTAGAGACACGCGAGAACTGTTGTAGAGGAGACACGCAAGAACTGTTGTAGAGGAGACACGCAAGAACTGTTCTAGAGGAGACACGCGAGAACTGTTCTAGAGACACGCGAGAACTGTTCTAGAGACACGCGAGAACTGTTCTAGAGACACGCGAGAACTGTTCTAGAGGAGACACGCGAGAACTGTTCTAGAGACACGCGAGAACTGTTCTAGAGGAGACACGCGAGAACTGTTCTAGAGACACGCGAGAACTGTTCTAAAGACACGCGAGAACTGTTCTAGAGGAGACACGCGAGAACTGTTCTAGAGACACGCGAGAACTGTTGTAGAGGAGACACGCAAGAACTGTTGTAGAGGAGACACGCAAGAACTGTTCTAGAGGAGACACGCGAGAACTGTTCTAGAGACACGCGAGAACTGTTCTAGAGACACGCGAGAACTGTTCTAGAGGAGACACGCGAGAACTGTTCTAGAGACACGCGAGAACTGTTGTAGAGGAGACACGCGAGAACTGTTCTAGAGGAGACACGCGAGAACTGTTCTAGAGGAGACACGCGAGAACTGTTCTAGAGGAGACACGCGAGAACTGTTCTAGAGGAGACACGCGAGAACTGTTCTAGAGGAGACACGCGAGAACTGTTCTAGAGGAGACACGCGAGAACTGTTCTAGAGGAGACACGCGAGAACTGTTCTAGAGGAGACACGCGAGAACTGTTCTAGAGGAGACACGCGAGAACTGTTCTAGAGGAGACACGCGAGAACTGTTGTAGAGGAGACACGCGAGAACTGTTGTAGAGGAGACACGCGAGAACTGTTGTAGAGGAGACACGCGAGAACTGTTCTAGAGGAGACACGCGAGAACTGTTCTAGAGGAGACACGCGAGAACTGTTCTAGAGGAGACACGCGAGAACTGTTCTAGAGACACGCGAGAACTGTTCTAGAGACACGCGAGAACTGTTCTAGAGGAGACACGCGAGAACTGTTCTAGAGACACGCGAGAACTGTTCTAGAGGAGACACGCGAGAACTGTTCTAGAGACACGCGAGAACTGTTCTAAAGACACGCGAGAACTGTTCTAGAGGAGACACGCGAGAACTGTTCTAGAGACACGCGAGAACTGTTGTAGAGGAGACACGCAAGAACTGTTGTAGAGGAGACACGCAAGAACTGTTCTAGAGGAGACACGCGAGAACTGTTCTAGAGACACGCGAGAACTGTTCTAGAGACACGCGAGAACTGTTCTAGAGGAGACACGCGAGAACTGTTCTAGAGACACGCGAGAACTGTTGTAGAGGAGACACGCGAGAACTGTTGTAGAGGAGACACGCGAGAACTGTTGTAGAGGAGACACGCGAGAACTGTTCTAGAGGAGACACGCGAGAACTGTTCTAGAGGAGACACGCGAGAACTGTTCTAGAGGAGACACGCGAGAACTGTTCTAGAGGAGACACGCGAGAACTGTTCTAGAGGAGACACGCGAGAACTGTTCTAGAGGAGACACGCGAGAACTGTTGTAGAGGAGACACGCGAGAACTGTTGTAGAGGAGACACGCGAGAACTGTTCTAGAGGAGACACGCGAGAACTGTTCTAGAGGAGACACGCGAGAACTGTTGTAGAGGAGACACGCGAGAACTGTTGTAGAGGAGACACGCGAGAACTGTTCTAGAAGAGACACGCGAGAACTGTTGTAGAGGAGACACGCGAGAACTGTTCTAAAGACACGCGAGAACTGTTCTAGAGGAGACATGTGAGAACTGTTCTAGAGGAGACATGTGAGAACTGTTGTAGAGGAGACACACGAGAACTGTTGTAGAGGAGACACGCGAGAACTGTTGTAGAGGAGACACGCGAGAACTGTTGTAGAGGAGACACGCGAGAACTGTTCTAAAGACACGCGAGAACTGTTCTAGAGGAGACATGTGAGAACTGTTCTAGAGGAGACATGTGAGAACTGTTGTAGAGGAGACACGCGAGAACTGTTGTAGAGGAGACACGCGAGAACTGTTCTAAAGGAGACACGCGAGAACTGTTCTAAAGACACGCGAGAACTGTTCTAGAGGAGACATGTGAGAACTGTTCTAGAGGAGACATGTGAGAACTGTTCTAGAGGAGACACGCGAGAACTGTTGTAGAGGAGACACGCGAGAACTGTTGTAGAGGAGACGCGCGAGAACTGTTGTGGAGGAGACGCGCGAGAACTGTTGTAGAGGAGACGCGCGAGAACTGTTGTGGAGGAGACGCGCGAGAACTGTTGTGGAGGAGACGCGCGAGAACTGTTGTAGAGGGGAGACGCGCGAGAACTGTTGTGGAGGAGACGCGCGAGAACTGTTGTGGAGGAGACGCGCGAGAACTGTTGTGGAGGAGACGCGCGAGAACTGTTGTGGAGGAGACGCGCGAGAACTGTTGTAGAGGAGACGCGCGAGAACTGTTGTAGAGGAGACGCGCGAGAACTGTTGTGGAGGAGACGCGCGAGAACTGTTGTAGAGGAGACGCGCGAGAACTGTTGTGGAGGAGACGCGCGAGAACTGTTGTAGAGGAGACGCGCGAGAACTGTTGTAGAGGGGAGACGCGCGAGAACTGTTGTAGAGGGGAGACGCGCGAGAACTGTTGTGGAGGAGACGCGCGAGAACTGTTGTAGAGGAGACGCGCGAGAACTGTTGTAGAGACGCGCGAGAACTGTTGTGGAGGAGACACGCGAGAACTGTTCTAGAGACACGCGAGAACTGTTGTAGAGGAGACACGCGAGAACTGTTGTAGAGGAGACACGCGAGAACTGTTCTAGAGACACGCGAGAACTGTTCTAGAGGAGACACGCGAGAACTGTTCTAGAGACACGCGAGAACTGTTCTAAAGACACGCGAGAACTGTTCTAGAGGAGACACGCGAGAACTGTTCTAGAGACACGCGAGAACTGTTGTAGAGGAGACACGCAAGAACTGTTCTAGAGGAGACACGCGAGAACTGTTCTAGAGACACGCGAGAACTGTTCTAGAGACACGCGAGAACTGTTCTAGAGGAGACACGCGAGAACTGTTCTAGAGACACGCGAGAACTGTTCTAGAGACGACACGCGAGAACTGTTGTAGAGGAGACACGCGAGAACTGTTCTAGAGGAGACACGCGAGAACTGTTCTAGAGGAGACACGCGAGAACTGTTCTAGAGGAGACACGCGAGAACTGTTCTAGAGGAGACACGCGAGAACTGTTCTAGAGGAGACACGCGAGAACTGTTCTAGAGGAGACACGCGAGAACTGTTCTAGAGACACGCGAGAACTGTTCTAGAGGAGACACGTGAGAACTGTTCTAGAGACACGCGAGAACTGTTCTAGAGGAGACACATGAGAACTGTTCTAGAGACACCCGAGAACTGTTCTAGAGGAGACACGTGAGAACTGTTCTAGAGGAGACACGCGAGAACTGTTCTAGAGGAGACACGCGAGAACTGTTCTAGAGACACGCGAGAACTGTTGTAGAGGAGACACGCGAGAACTGTTCTAGAGACACGCGAGAACTGTTGTAGAGGAGACACGCGAGAACTGTTCTAGAGACACGCGAGAACTGTTGTAGAGGAGACACGCGAGAACTGTTCTAGAGGAGACACGCGAGAACTGTTCTAGAGGAGACACGCGAGAACTGTTGTAGAGGAGACACGCGAGAACTGTTCTAGAGGAGACACGCGAGAACTGTTCTAGAGGAGACACGCGAGAACTGTTCTAGAGACACGCGAGAACTGTTCTAGAGGAGACACGCGAGAACTGTTCTAGAGACACGCGAGAACTGTTCTAGAGGAGACACGTGAGAACTGTTCTAGAGACACGCGAGAACTGTTCTAGAGGAGACACATGAGAACTGTTCTAGAGACACCCGAGAACTGTTCTAGAGGAGACACGTGAGAACTGTTCTAGAGGAGACACGCGAGAACTGTTCTAGAGGAGACACGCGAGAACTGTTCTAGAGACACGCGAGAACTGTTGTAGAGGAGACACGCGAGAACTGTTCTAGAGACACGCGAGAACTGTTGTAGAGGAGACACGCGAGAACTGTTCTAGAGACACGCGAGAACTGTTGTAGAGGAGACACGCGAGAACTGTTCTAGAGGAGACACGCGAGAACTGTTCTAGAGGAGACACGCGAGAACTGTTGTAGAGGAGACACGCGAGAACTGTTCTAGAGGAGACACGCGAGAACTGTTCTAGAGGAGACACGCGAGAACTGTTCTAGAGGAGACACGCGAGAACTGTTCTAGAGGAGACACGCGAGAACTGTTCTAGAGACACGCGAGAACTGTTCTAGAGGAGACACGCGAGAACTGTTCTAGAGACACGCGAGAACTGTTCTAGAGGAGACACGTGAGAACTGTTCTAGAGACACGCGAGAACTGTTCTAGAGGAGACACATGAGAACTGTTCTAGAGACACCCGAGAACTGTTCTAGAGGAGACACGTGAGAACTGTTCTAGAGGAGACATGCGAGAACTGTTCTAGAGGAGACACGCGAGAACTGTTCTAGAGACACGCGAGAACTGTTGTAGAGGAGACACGCGAGAACTGTTCTAGAGACACGCGAGAACTGTTGTAGAGGAGACACGCGAGAACTGTTCTAGAGGAGACACGCGAGAACTGTTCTAGAGGAGACACGCGAGAACTGTTGTAGAGGAGACACGCGAGAACTGTTCTAGAGGAGACACGCGAGAACTGTTCTAGAGACACGCGAGAACTGTTGTAGAGGAGACACGCGAGAACTGTTCTAGAGACACGCGAGAACTGTTGTAGAGGAGACACGCGAGAACTGTTCTAGAGGAGACACGCGAGAACTGTTCTAGAGGAGACACGCGAGAACTGTTCTAGAGGAGACACGCGAGAACTGTTCTAGAGGAGACACGCGAGAACTGTTCTAGAGGAGACACGCGAGAACTGTTCTAGAGGAGACACGCGAGAACTGTTCTAAAGACACGCGAGAACTGTTCTAGAGGAGACACGCGAGAACTGTTCTAGAGGAGACACGTGAGAACTGTTCTAGAGGAGACACGCGAGAACTGTTCTAGAGGAGACACGCGAGAACTGTTCTAGAGACACGCGAGAACTGTTCTAGAGGAGACACGTGAGAACTGTTCTAGAGGAGACACCCCAGATCTGTTCTAGAGACGCGCGAGAACTGTTCTAGAGACACGCGAGAACTGTTCTAGAGGAGACACGCGAGAACTGTTCTAGAGGAGACACGCGAGAACTGTTCTAGAGACACACGAGAACTGTTCTAGAGGAGACACGCGAGAACTGTTCTAGAGGAGACACGCGAGAACTGTTCTAGAGGAGACACGCGAGAACTGTTCTAGAGGAGACACGCGAGAACTGTTCTAGAGGAGACACTCGAGAACTGTTCTAAAGGAGACATTCGAGAACTGTTCTAGAGACACGTGAGAGCTGTTCTAGAGGAGACACGCGAGAACTGTTCTAGAGACACGCGAGAACTGTTCTAGAGACACGCGAGAACTGTTCTAGAGACATGCGAGAACTGTTCTAGAGACACGCGAGAACTGTTCTAGAGGAGACACGTGAGAACTGTTCTAGAGACACGCGAGAACTGTTCTAGAGACACGCGAGAACTGTTCTAGTGACACAGGAGAACTGTTCTAGAGACACGCGAGAACTTTTCTAGAGGAGACATGCGAGAACTGTTCTAGAGGAGACACGCGAGAACTGTTCTAGAGGAGACACTCGAGAACTGTTCTAAAGGAGACATTCGAGAACTGTTCTAGAGGCACGTGAGAGCTGTTCTAGAGGAGACACGTGAGAACTGTTCTAGAGACACGCGAGAACTGTTCTAGAGACACGCGAGAACTGTTCTAGTGACACAGGAGAACTGTTCTAGAGACATGGGAGAACTGTTCCAAAGGAGACACGCAAAATGAAACTGTGAGGAGCTAAAATGTAGAATTACTCTGAAATACAATCCGATGAAAGAGACTAAAGGACTAAACCAGGACTAAACCAGGTCTAATCCAGGACTGAACCAGGACTAAACCAGGACTAAACCAGGTCTAAACCAGGACTGAGCCAGGTCTAACCCAGGTCTAACCCAGGTCTAACCCAGGTCTAACCCAGGTCTTACCCAGGTCTGAACCAGGACTGAACCAGGACTAAACCAGGATTAAAGCAGGATTAAAGCAGGACTGAACAAGTTCTAAACGAGTTCTAAACTAGGACTGAACCAGGACTAAACAAGGACTGAACCAGGACTAAACTCAGTCTGTTCTTCAGGAAGAGGCTGGACTCATTCCCAGGATCTGTGAGGGCCTCTTCAGTCGCATCAGCCACAGCTCGAGCTGGGACCAGGCCTCCTACAGGACTGAAGTCAGGTAAGACCGGACCGAACTGGGACCGAACTGGGACCGAACTGGGACCGAACTGGGACCGAACTGGGACCAAACCGGGACCAAACCGGGACCGAACCAGGACTGGAGTCGTGTTTGTTTCATTCTCATGTTTCACTCAAACCTGCACATTTAGCACGAGTTCTTCTCTCGGACTGAAAACACTCTGTTCCACCTGGTGATGTCATTGTGTGGTGATACAGGAAGTGCTCCACTGTGTTTTTAAACTCCACACACCTTCACTAGAATCACCTGGATCATTTCAGTCCTGGAGTCGCCGAACTCGACTGAACTAAAGGGAAAAGGAGAAACTACCACCTCATGACATCACGAGGTGGAGCAGAGCGTCTGGAGCATTTTGTACTTCTGTAGTTGTGCGCCTGTAGTTGTGCGTCTGTATTTGTGCGTCTGTATTTGTGCGTCTGTAGTTGTGCTGTAGTTGTGTGTCTGTAGTTGTGTGTCTGTATTTGTGCGTCTGTAGTTGTGCTGTAGTTGTGCTGTAGTTGAGCGTCTGTAGTTGTGTGTCTGTACTTGTGCGTCTGTAGTTGTGCTGTAGTTGTGCATCTGTAGTTGTGTCTGTAGTTGTGTGTCTGTAGCTGTGTGTCTGTAGCTGTGCGTCTGTAGCTGCGCGTCTGTAGCTGCGCGTCTGTAGCTGCGCGTCTGCAGTTGTGCGTCTGTAGTTGTGCTGTAGCTGTTCGTCTCTAGTTGTGCGTCTGAAGTTGTGCATCTGTAGCTGTGCGTCTGTACCTGTGCTGTAGCTGTTCGTCTGTAGTTGTGCGTCTATAGCTGTTCGTCTGTAGCTGTGCGTCTGTAGCTGTGTGTCTGTAGCTGTGCGTCTGTAGCTGGGCTGTAGCTGTTCATCTGTAGCTGTGCGTCTGTAGCTGTGCGTCTGTAGTTGTGCATCTGTAGTTGTGCGTTTTGTTGTCCCTGACTGTACATCTGTAGCTGTGCATTTTGTTGTCCCTGACTGTGCGTCTGTAGCTGTGCGTCTGTAGCTGTGCGTCTGTAGTTGTGCATCTGTAGTTGTGCGTTTTGTTGTCCCTGACTGTACATCTGTAGCTGTGCGTCTGTAGCTGTGCATCTGTAGCTGTGCATTTTGTCGTCCCTGACTGTCCGTCTGTAGCTGTGCATCTGTAGTTGTGCGTATTGTTGTCCCTGACTGGACTTCTGTAGCTGTGCGTCTGTAGCTGTGCATCTGTAGCTGTGCATTTTGTCGTCCCTGACTGTCCGTCTGTAGCTGTGCGCCTGTAGCTGTGCGTCTGTAGCTGTGCGTTTTGTTGTCCCTGACTGTGCGTCTGTAGCTGTGCGTCTGTAGTTGTGCGTCTGTAGCTGTGCATCTGTAGTTGTGTGTTTTGTCATCCCTGACTGTGCGTCTGTAGCTGTGCATCTGTAGTTGTGCGTCTGTAGTTGTGTGTTTTGTCGTCCCTGACTGTGCGTCTGTAGCTGTGCGTCTGTAGCTGTGCTTTTTGTCGTCCCTGACTGTGCGTCTGTAGCTGTGCGCCTGTAGCTGTGTGTCTGTAGCTGTGTGCCTGTAGCTGTGTGTTTTGTCGTCCCTGACTGTGTGTCTGTAGCTGTGCGTCTGTAGCTGTGCATCTGTAGCTGTGCGTCTGTAGTTGTGCATTTTGTCGTCCCTGACTGTGCGTCTGTAGCTGTGCGTCTGTAGTTGTGCTTTTTGTCATCCCTGACTGTGCGTCTGTAGCTGTGCGTCTGTCGCTGTGCATCTGTAGTTGTGTGTTTTGTCATCCCTGACTGTGCGTCTGTAGCTGTGCGTCTGTAGCTGTGCGTCTGTAGTTGTGCGTCTGTAGCTGTGCGTCTGTAGTTGTGCATTTTGTCGTCCCTGACTGTGCGTCTGTAGCTGTGCGCCTGTAGCTGTGTGCCTGTAGCTGTGTGCCTGTAGCTGTGCGTCTGTAGTTGTGCGTCTGTAGCTGTGCGCCTGTAGCTGTGCGTCTGTAGCTGTGCGTCTTGCCATCCCTGACTGTGCGTCTGTAGCTGTGCGTTTGTCGTCCCTGACTGTGCGTCTGTAGCTGTGCGCCTGTAGCTGTGCGCCTGTAGCTGTGCGTCTGTAGCTGTGTGTTTTGTCGTCCCTGACTGTGCGTCTGTAGTTGTGCGTCTGTAGTTGTGCGTTTTGTCGTCCCTGACTGTGCGTCTGAAGTTGTGCATCTGTAGCTGTGCGTCTGTACCTGTGCTGTAGCTGTTCGTCTATAGCTGTTCGTCTGTAGCTGTGCGTCTGTAGCTGTGTGTCTGTAGCTGTGCGTCTGTAGCTGGGCTGTAGCTGTTCATCTGTAGCTGTTCATCTGTAGCTGTGCGTCTGTAGCTGTGCGTCTGTAGTTGTGCATCTGTAGTTGTGCGTTTTGTTGTCCCTGACTGTACATCTGTAGCTGTGCATTTTGTTGTCCCTGACTGTTCATCTGTAGCTGTTCATCTGTAGCTGTGCGTCTGTAGCTGTGCGTCTGTAGTTGTGCATCTGTAGTTGTGCGTTTTGTTGTCCCTGACTGTACATCTGTAGCTGTGCGTCTGTAGCTGTGCATCTGTAGCTGTGCATATTTTCGTCCCTGACTGTCCGTCTGTAGCTGTGCATCTGTAGTTGTGCGTTTTGTTGTCCCTGACTGTACATCTGTAGCTGTGCGTCTGTAGCTGTGCATCTGTAGCTGTGCATTTTGTCGTCCCTGACTGTCCGTCTGTAGCTGTGCGCCTGTAGCTGTGCGTCTGTAGCTGTGCGTTTTGTTGTCCCTGACTGTGCGTCTGTAGCTGTGCATCTGTAGTTGTGCGTTTTGTCATCCCTGACTGTGCGTCTGTAGCTGTGCGTCTGTAGTTGTGCGTTTTGTCATTCCTGACTGTGCGTCTGTAGCTGTGCGTCTGTAGTTGTGCATTTTGTCGTCCCTGACTGTGCGTCTGTAGCTGTGCGCCTGTAGCTGTGTGCCTGTAGCTGTGCGTCTGTAGCTGTGCGTCTTGCCATCCCTGACTGTGCGTCTGTAGCTGTGCGTCTGTAGCTGTGCGTTTTGTCATTCCTGACTGTGCGTCTGTAGCTGTGCGCCTGTAGCTGTGTGTCTGTAGCTGTGCGTCTGTAGCTGTGCGTTTTGTCGT
The DNA here is from genome assembly GCA_030686955.1 of Odontamblyopus rebecca. Taxonomy (NCBI): domain Eukaryota; kingdom Metazoa; phylum Chordata; class Actinopteri; order Gobiiformes; family Gobiidae; genus Odontamblyopus; species Odontamblyopus rebecca. The sequence continues at coordinate 41,988,587 of CM060658.1, forward strand.
CCCTGTATGTGCGTCTGTAGCTGTGCGTCTGTAGCTGTGCATCTGTAGTTGTGCGTTTTGTCGTCCCTGACTGTGCGTCTGTAGCTGCGCGTCTGTAGTTGTGCGTTTTGTCATTCCTGGCTGTGCGTCTGTAGCTGTGCGTCTGTAGTTGTGCATTTTGTCATCCCTGACTGTGCGTCTGTAGCTGTGCGTCTGTAGCTGTGCGTCTGTAGTTGTGCGTTTTGTCGTCCATGACTGTGCGTCTGTAGCTGTGCGCCTGTAGCTGTGCGTCTGTAGCTGTGCGTATTGAAGTCCCTGACTGTGCGTCTGTAGCTGTGCGTCTGTAGCTGTGCGTCTGTAGCTGTGCGTCTTGCCATCCCTGACTGTGCGTCTGTAGCTGTGCGTCTGTAGCTGTGCGTTTTGTCGTCCCTGTATGTGCGTCTGTAGCTGTGCGTCTGTAGCTGTGCATCTGTAGTTGTGCGTTTTGTCGTCCCTGACTGTGCGTCTGTAGCTGTGCTTCTGTAGTTGTGCGTTTTGTCGTCCCTGACTGTGCGTCTGTAGCTGTGCGTCTGTAGCTGTGCATCTGTAGCTGTGCGTCTGTAGTTGTGCATTTTGTCGTCCCTGACTGTGCGTCTGTAGCTGTCCGTCTGTATTTGTTCATTTTGGCTTCCCTGTCTGTGCGTCTGTAGCTGTGCGTCTGTAGCTGTGCGTCTGTAGTTGTGCATCTGTAGTTGTGTGTTTTGTCATCCCTGACTGTGCGTCTGTAGCTGTGCATCTGTAGTTGTGCGTCTGTAGTTGTGTGTTTTGTCGTCCCTGACTGTGCGTCTGTAGCTGTGCGTCTGTAGCTGTGCGTTTTGTCGTCCCCTGACTGTGCGTCTGTATTTGTGCGTCTGTAGCTGTGCGCCTGTAGCTGTGCGTCTGTAGCTGTGTGTTTTGTCGTCCCTGACTGTGTGTCTGTAGCTGTGCGTCTGTAGCTGTGCATCTGTAGCTGTGCGTCTGTAGTTGTGCGTTTTGTCATTCCTGGCTGTGCGTCTGTAGCTGTGCGTCTGTAGTTGTGCATTTTGTCATCCCTGACTGTGCGTCTGTAGCTGTGCGTCTGTAGCTGTGCGTCTGTAGTTGTGCGTTTTGTCGTCCATGACTGTGCGTCTGTAGCTGTGCGACTGTAGCTGTGCGTCTGTAGGTGTGCGTCTGTAGTTGTGCGTCTGTAGTTGTGTGTTTTGTCGTCCCTGACTGTGCGTCTGTAGCTGTGCGCCTGTAGCTGTGAGTCTGTAGCTGTGCGTCTGTAGATGTGCGTTTTGTCGTCCCTGAATGTGCGTATGTAGTTGTGCGTCTGTAGTTGTGCGCCTGTAGCTGTGCGTTTGTAGTTGTGTGTTTTGTCGTCCCTGACTGTGCGTCTGTAGTTGTGCATTTTGTCGTCCCTGACTGTGCGTCTGTAGCTGTGCGTCTGTAGCTGTGCGTCTGTAGTTGTGCATTTTGTCATCCCTGACTGTGCGTCTGTAGCTGTGCGTCTGTAGTTGTGCGTTTTGTCGTCCATGACTGTGCGTTTTTTGCAGTTTTCTGGAGATCTATAACGAGCGGGTTCGGGACCTGCTGAGGAGAAAGTCCAACCAGACCTTCAACCTGCGAGTGCGAGAGCATCCGAAAGACGGGCCCTACGTGGAGGGTGAGTGAGTGTGTGTGTGTGTGTGTGTATAGTGTGTGTGTGTCGTGTGTGTCAAGTGTGTGTGTGTCACGTGTGTGTCACGTGTGTGTGTGTCACGTGTGTGTCACGTGTGTGTGTGTGTGTCACGTGTGTGTGTCACGTGTGTGTCACGTGTGTGTGTGTGTGTCACGTGTGTGTGTCACGTGTGTGTGTGTGTCACGTGTGTGTGTGTGTCACGTGTGTGTGTGTCACGTGTGTGTCGTGTGTGTGTCATGTGTATGTGTGTGTGTGTCGTGTGTTTGTGTGTCGTGTGTGTGTGTCACGTGTGTGTGTGTGTCGTGTGTGTGTGTCACGTGTGTGTGTGTCACGTGTATGTGTGTCACGTGTATGTGTGTCACGTGTGTGTGTCACGTGTGTGTGTGTGTCATGTATGTGTGTGTGTGTGTTGTGTATGTGTGTGTGTGTCGTGTGTGTCATGTGTGTGTCGTGTGTGTGTCACGTGTATGTGTGTGTGTGTCACGTGTGTGTGTGTGTCACGTGTATGTGTGTGTGTCACGTGTGTGTGTGTGTGTCGTGTGTGTGTGTGTCACGTGTGTGTGTGTGTCACTTGTGTGTGTGTGTGTCACGTGTATGTGTGTGTGTGTGTGTCACTTGTGTGTGTGTGTCATGTGTGTGTGTGTGTGTGTGTGTGTGTGTGTGTGTCACGTGTATGTGTGTCGTGTGTGTGTGTCACGTGTGTGTGTGTCACGTGTATGTGTGTGTGTGTCGTGTGTGTGTCGTGTGTGTGTGTCTCGTGTGTGTGTGTCACGTGTATGTGTGTGTGTGTCATGTGTGTGTCGTGTGTGTGTGTCACTTGTGTCGTGTGTGTGTGTCACGTGTGTGTGTGTGTGTGTCATGATCTTGTGTGTGTGTGTGTGTCATGATCTTGTGTGTGTGTGTGTGTGTCATGATCTTGTGTGTGTGTGTGTGTGTGTGTGTGTGTGTGTGTGCGTGTGTGTCACGTGTGTGTCACGTGTGTGTCTGTTGTGTATGTGTGTGTCGTGTTTGTGTGTGTGTGTCGTGTGTGTGTGACGTGTGTGTGTGTGTGTGTCACTTGTGTGTGTGTGTCATGTGTGTGTGTGTGTGTGTGTGTCACTTGTGTGTGTGTGTGTGTCACGTGTATGTGTGTGTGTGTGTGTCACGTGTGTGTGTGTCACGTGTGTGTGTGTCTGTAGTGTGTGTGTGTGTGTCGTGTATGTGTGTGTGTGTGTGTCGTGTGTGTGTGTCACATGTGTGTGTGGGTGTGTCACATGTGTGTGTGTGTGTCACTTGTGTGTGTGTGTGTGTGTCACGTGTGTGTGTGTGTCGTGTGTGTGTGTGTCACATGTGTGTGTGGGTGTGTCACACGTGTGTGTGTGTGTCACTTGTGTGTGTGTGTCACGTGTGTGTGTCTGTGTCATGTGTGTGTGTGTCACTTGTGTGTGTGGGTGTGTCACATGTGTGTGTGTGTGTGTCACTTGTGTGTGTGTGTGTGTCACATGTGTGTGTGTGTGTGTGTCACATGTGTGTGTGTCACGTGTGTGTGTGTGTGTCACATGTGTGTGTGTGTGTGTGTCACATGTGTGTGTGTGTGTGTGTGTCACATGTGTGTGTGTCACGTGTGTGTGTGTGTGTCACATGTGTGTGTGTGTGTGTGTGTCACATGTGTGTGTGTCACGTGTGTGTGTGTGTGTCACATGTGTGTGTGTGTCACATGTGTGTGTGTGTTTGTGTCACATGTGTGTGTGTGTGTGTGTCAGACTTGTCCAAACACCTGGTGCAGTCGTTCTCGGACGTGGAGGAGCTCATGGACGGCGGGAACATCAACAGGACGACGGCGTCAACGGCCATGAACGAAACGAGCAGCAGATCCCACGCCATCTTCAGCCTGAGCTTCACCCAGGTACACACACACACACTACAGACACACACACACACTACAGACACATACACACACACACTACAGACACACACACGTGACACACACACACACACTACAGACACACACTACAGACACACACACACACACTACAGACACATACACACACACACTACACACACACACTACAGACACACACACTACAGACACACACTACAGACACACACACCCACACACTACAGACACACACACACTACAGACACACACACCCACACACTACAGACACACACACACTACAGACACACACACCCACACACTACAGACACACACAACAGACACACACTACAGACACACACTACAGACACACACTACAGACACACACACACACTACAGACACACACATACACTACAGACACACACATACTACAGACACACACTACAGACACACACACACACACACACTACAGACACACACATACACTACAGACACACACTACAGACACACACTACAGACACACACATACACTACAGACACACACACCCACACACTACAGACACACACACACTCCAGACACACACACACACTACAGACACTCAGACACACTACAGACACACACACACACACTACAGACACACACACACTACAGACACACACACTACAGACACACACTATACACACACACACACACACACTACACACACACACACACTACAGACACACACACACACACACACACTACAGACACACACTACAGACACACTACAGACACACACTACAGACACACACACACACTACAGACACACACACACACTACAGACACACACACACACTACAGACACACACTACAGACACACACACACTACAGACACACACACACACTACAGACACACACACACACACTACAGACACGACAGACACACACACACACTACAGACACACACACACTACAGACACACTACAGACACAATACAGACACACACTACAGACACAGACACACACATACACTACAGACACACACATACTACAGACACACACTACAGACACACACTACAGACACACACTACAGACACACACACACACTACAGACACACACACTACAGACACACACACATACACACACACTACAGACACACACTACACACATACACACACACTACAGACACACACTACACACATACACACACACTACAGACACACACTACATACACACACTACAGACACACACACTACAGACACACACTACAGACACACACACCCACACACTACAGACACACACACACTACAGACACACACACCCACACACTACAGACACACACACACACACAGACACACACACCCACACACTACAGACACACACACCCACACACTACAGACACACACACTACAGACACACACACACAGACACCCACACACTACAGACACACACACCCACACACTACAGACACACACACACTACAGACACACACACACAGACACAGACACACACACACTACAGACACACACACACTCCTGTTCTCGTTCTTCTGTTTTCGTTCTTCTGTTCTCGATCTTCTGTTTTCATTCTTCTGTTCTCGTTCTTCTGTTTTTGTTCTTCTGTTCCTGTTCTTTTGTTCTTGTTGTTCCCGTTCTTCTGTTCTCATTCTTCTGTTCTCGATCTTCTGTTCTTGTTCTTCTGTTTTCGATCTTCTGTTCTCATTCTTCTGTTCTCATTCTTCTGTTCTCATTCTTCTGTTCTCATTCTTCTGTTCTCATTCTTATGTTCTCGTTCTTCTGTTCTCGTTCTTCTGTTCTTATGTTCTCGTTCTTCTGTTCTCGTTCTTCTGTTCTTCTGTTCTCGTTCTTCTGTTTTTGTTCTTCTGTTCTCGTTCTTCTGTTCTTATGTTCTCGTTCTTCTGTTCTCGTTCTTCTGTTCTTCTGTTCTCGTTCTTCTGTTTTTGTTCTTCTGTTCCTGTTCTTCTGTTCTCGTTGTTCCTGTTCTTTTGTTCTCGTTCTTCTGTTCTCGTTCTTCTGTTCCTGTTCTTCTGTTCTCGTCGTTCCTGTTCTTCTGTTCTCGTCGTTCCTGTTCTTCTGTTCTCGTCGTTCCTGTTCTTCTGTTCTCGTCGTTCCTGTTCTTCTGTTCTCGTGGTTCCTGTTCTTCTGTTCTCGTTCTTCTGTTCCTGTTCTTCTGTTCTCGTCGTTCCTGTTCTTCTGTTCTCGTCGTTCCTGTTCTTCTGTTCTCATCGTTCCTGTTCTTCTGTTCTTGTAGTTCTCGTTCTTCTGTTCTCGTCGTTCCTGTTCTTCTGTTCTCATGGTTCCTGTTCTTCTGTTCTCGTTGTTTCTCTTCTTCTGTTCTCGTTGTTCTCGTTCTTCAGTTCTTGTTGTTCCTGTTCTTCTGTTCTCGTCGTTCCTGTTCTTCTGTTCTCATCGTTCCTCTTCTGTTCTCGTCGTTTCTCTTCTTCTGTTCTTGTCATTCCTCTTCTTCTGTTCTTGTCGTTTCTCTTCTTCTGTTCTCGTCGTTCTCGTTCTTCCGTTCTCGTCATTCCTGTTCTTCTGTTCTCATCGTTCCTCTTCTTCTGTTCTTGTCGTTTCTCTTCTTCTGTTCTCGTCGTTCTCGTTCTTCCGTTCTCGTCGTTCCTGTTCTTCTGTTCTCATCGTTCCTCTTCTTCTGTTCTCATGGTTCCTGTTCTTCTGTTCTCATCGTTCCTCTTCTTCTGTTCTCGTCGTTCCTCTTCTTCTGTTCTCATGGTTCCTGTTCTTCTGTTCTCATCGTTCCTCTTCTTCTGTTCTCGTCGTTCCTGTTCTTCTGTTCTCATCGTTCCTCTTCTTCTGTTCTCATGGTTCCTGTTCTTCTGTTCTCATCGTTCCTCTTCTTCTGTTCTCATGGTTCCTGTTCTTCTGTTCTCATCGTTCCTCTTCTTCTGTTCTCATGGTTCCTGTTCTTCTGTTCTCGTCGTTCCTCTTCTTCTGTTCTCGTCGTTCCTGTTCTTCTGTTCTCATCGTTCCTCTTCTTCTGTTCTCATGGTTCCTCTTCTTCTTTTCTCATCGTTCCTCTTCTTCTGTTCTCGTCGTTCTCGTTCTTCCATTCTCGTCGTTCCTGTTCTTCTGTTCTCATGGTTCCTCTTCTTCTGTTCTCATCGTTCCTCTTCTTCTTTTCTCATCGTTCCTCTTCTTCTGTTCTCGTCGTTCTCGTTCTTCCATTCTCGTCGTTCCTGTTCTTCTGTTCTCATCGTTCCTCTTCTTCTGTTCTCATCATTCCTGTTCTTCTGTTCTCATCGTTCCTCTTCTTCTGTTCTCATCATTCCTGTTCTTCTGTTCTCATCGTTCCTCTTCTTCTTTTCTCATCGTTCCTCTTCTTCTGTTCTCGTCGTTCTCGTTCTTCCATTCTCGTCGTTCCTGTTCTTCTGTTCTCATCGTTCCTCTTCTTCTGTTCTCATCATTCCTGTTCTTCTGTTCTCATCGTTCCTCTTCTTCTGTTCTCATCGTTCCTCTTCTTCTGTTCTCATCGTTCCTGTTCTTTTGTTCTTGTTCTTTTGTTCTCGTTCTTCTGTTCCTCTTCTTCTGTTCTCATCGTTCCTCTTCTTCTGTTCTCGTCGTTCTTGTTCTTGTGTTCTCGCCCGTGTTCTGTCTCTCATAAACTCCATTCCCTCCACACGGCGGCGCTCTCAGGCGAAGTTCGACTCGGAACAGCCCAGTGAGACGCTGAGTAAGATCCACCTGGTCGACCTGGCGGGGTCCGAGAGGGCGGAGTCAACGGGGGCCACGGGGACACGCCTCCAAGAGGGCGGGAACATCAACAAGAGCCTAGTTACCCTCGGCAACGTCATCTCCGCTCTCGGTGCGAGGAGTACCGATACTAGTACTACTAATACTACGACAACACTACTAATACTACGACGACTCTACTAATACTACGACAATACTACTAATATTACGACGACACTACTAATACTACGACAACTCTACTAATACTACGACGACACTACTAATACTACGACAACACTACTAATACTACGACGACACTACTAATACTACGACAATACTACTAATACTACGACAACTCTACTAATACTACGACAACTCTACTAATACTACGACAACACTACTAATACTACGACAATACTACTAATACTACGACAACACTACTAATACTACGACAACTCTACTAATACTACGACAACTCTACTAATACTACGACAACTCTACTAATACTACGACAACTCTACTAATACTACGACAACACTACTAATACTACGACGACACTACTAATACTACGACAACACTACTAATACTACGACAACTCTACTAATACTACGACAACTCTACTAATACTACGACAACTCTACTAATACTACGACAACTCTACTAATACTACGACAACTCTACTAATACTACGACAACTCTACTAATACTACGACGACACTACTAATACTACGACAACTCTACTAATACTACGACAATACTACTAATACTACGACAACTCTACTAATACTACGACGACATTACTAATACTACGACGACACTACTAATACTACGACGACACTACTAATACTACGACGAATCTACTAATACTAAGACTACTCTACTAATACTACGACAACTCTACTAGTACTACGACAATACTACTAATACTACGACAACTCTACTAATACTACGACAACACTACTAATACTACGACAACTCTACTAATACTACGACAACTCTACTAATACTACGACAACACTACTAATACTACGACAACTCTACTAATACTACGACAACACTACTAATACTACGACAACACTACTAATACTACGACAACACTACTAATACTACGACAACACTACTAATACTACGACAACACTACTAATACTACGACAACACTACTAATACTACGACGACACTACTAATACTACGACAACACTACTAATTCTACGACAACACTACTAATACTACGACAACACTACTAACACTACGACAACTCTACGACACTACTAATACTACGACGACACTACTAATACTACGACGACACTACTAATACTACGACGACTCTACTAATACTACGACAATACTACTAATACTACGACAACACTACTAACACTACGACAACTCTACTAATACTACGACAATACTACTAATACTACGACAACAACTCTACTAATACTACGACAACACTACTAATACTACGACAACACTACTAGTACTACGACAATACTACTAATACTACGACAACTCTACTAGTACTACGACAATACTACTAATACTACGACAACTCTACTAATACTACGACAATACTACTAATACTACGACAACAACTCTACTAATACTACGACAACTCTACTAATATTACGACAACTCTACTAATACTACGACAATACTACTAATACTACGACAACACTACTAATACTACGACAACACTACTAATACTACGACAATACTACTAATACTACGACAACTCTACTAATACTACGACAACACTACTAATACTACGACAACACTACTAATACTACGACAACACTACTAACACTACGACAATACTACTAATACTACGACAATACTACTAATACTACGACAATACTACTAATACTACGACAACTCGGCGGCACGGTGGCTGAGTGGCAACACTCGGGCCTCACAAGAAGGTTACGGGTTCAATCCCCGGGTCGCCCGGGCCTTTCTATGTGGAGTTTGCATGTTCTCCTTGTGTCTGGATGGGTTTCCTCCGGGTACTCCGGTTTCCCACATCAACCCAAAACATGCCCGCACCCCTGTGAACTAACATCAAGGACCATGTTGTCCACCCTCCTGTGGGCTCACCACCTGCAGAGGGGTTCATAGGGGGGGTCAGGTGCTATGAGGATTGGGCAGCAAGCTGCCCCCGCGACCCAGCCGGATTAAGCGGGTGAAGATGGATGGATGGATGGACTACGACAACTCTACTAATACTACGACAACACTACTAATACTACGACAATACTACTAATACTACGACATCACTACTAATACTACGACAATACTACGACGACACTACTAATACTACGACGACACTACTAGTACTACGACGACACTACTAATACTACGACGACACTACTAATACTACGACGACACTACTAGTACTACGACGACACTACTAATACTACGACGACACTACTAATACTACAACGACACTACTAGTACTACGACAATACTACTAATACTACAAAAATACTACTAATACTACGATGACACGACGAATACTACGACAACACTACTAGTACTACGACAATACTACTAATACTACGACAACACTACTAGTACTACGACAACACTACTAATACTACGACAACACTACTAACACTATGAGAACTCTACTAATACTACGACAACACTACTAATACTACGACGACACTACTAATACTACGACAACACTACTAATTCTACGACAACACTACTAATACTACGACAACACTACTAACACTACGACAACTCTACTAATACTACGACAACACTACTAACACTACGACAATACTACTAATACTACGACAACACTACTAATACTACGACAATACTACTAATACTACGACAACTCTACTAATACTACGACAACACTACTAATACTACGACAACACTACTAATACTACGACAATACTACTAATACTACGACAATACTACTAATACTACGACAACACTACTAATACTACGACGACACTACTAATACTACGACAACACTACTAATACTACGACAACTCTACTAATACTACGACGACACTACTAATACTACGACAACTCTACTAATACTACGACAATACTACTAATACTACGACAACAACTCTACTAATACTACGACAATACTACTAATACTACGACAACAACTCTACTAATACTACGACAACACTACTAATACTACGACAATACTACTAATACTACGACAACACTACTAAAACTACGACAATACTACTAATACTACAACAACACTACTAATACTACGACATACTACTAATACTACGATGACACTACTAATACTACGACAACACTACTAATACTACGACAACACTACTAATACTACGACAACTCTACTAATACTACGACGACACTACTAATACTACGACGACACTACTAATACTACGACAACACTACTAGTACTACGACAATACTACTAATACTACGACAACTCTACTAGTACTACGACAATACTACTAATACTACGACAACTCTACTAATACTACGACGACATTACTAATACTACGACGACACTACTAATACTACGACGACACTACTAATACTACGACGACACTACTAATACTACGACAACACTACTAATACTACGACAACACTACTAACACTACGACAATACTACTAATACTACGACAACACTACTAATACTACGACAACACTACTAATACTACGACAACTCTACTAATACTACGACAACTCTACTAATACTACGACAACTCTACTAATACTACGACAACTCTACTAATACTACGACAACACTACTAATACTACGACAATACTACTAATACTACGACAACACTACTAATACTACGACAATACTACTAATACTACGACAATACTACTAATACTACGACAACACTACTAATACTACGACAACTCTACTAATACTACGACAACTCTACTAATACTACGACAACTCTACTAATACTACGACAACACTACTAATACTACGACAACTCTACTAATACTACGACAACTCTACTAATACTACGACAACTCTACTAATACTACGACAATACTACTAATACTACGACAACACTACTAATACTACGACAGACAACAGCTACTAATACTACGACAACACTACTAATACTACGACAACACTACTAATACTACGACGACACTACTAACACTACGACAATACTAATAATACTAAGACAATACTACTAATACTACGACAACTCTACTAATACTACGACGACACTACTAATACTACGACAACACTACTAATACTACGACAATACTACTAATACTACGACAACACTACTAATACTACGACAATACTACTAATACTACGACAACACTACTAATACTACGACAACTCTACTAATACTACGACAACTCTACTAATACTACGACAATACTACTAATACTACGACAACACTACTAATACTACGACAACACTACTAATACTACGACGACACTACTAACACTACGACAATACTACTAATACTACGACAACACTACTAGTACTACGACAATACTACTAATACTACGACAACTCTACTAGTACTACGACAATACTACTAATACTACGACAACTCTACTAATACTACGACAATACTACTAATACTACGACAACAACTCTACTAATACTACGACAATACTACTAATACTACGACAAAACTACTAATACTACGACAACACTACTAATACTACGACAACACTACTAATACTACGACGACACTACTAATACTACGACGACACTACTAATACTACGACAACACTACTAATACTACGACAACACTACTAATACTACGACAACACTACTAACACTACGACAATACTACTAATACTACGACAACACTACTAATACTACGACAACACTACTAATACTACGACAACACTACTAATACTACGACAACACTACTAATACTACGACAACACTACTAATACTACGACAATACTACTAATACTACGACAATACTACTAATACTACGACAACACTACTAACACTACGACAATACTACTAATACTACGACAACACTACTAATACTACGACAACACTACTAATACTACGACAACTCTACTAATACTACGACGACACTACTAATACTACAACAACTCTACTAGTACTACGACAATACTACTAATACTACGAAAATACTACTAATACTACGACGACACTACTAATACTACGACAACACTACTAATACTACGACAACACTACTAATACTACGACAATACTACTAATACTACGACAACACTACTAATACTACGACAACACTACTAACACTATGACAACTCTACTAATACTACGACAACACTACTAATACTACGACAACACTACTAACACTACGACAACACTACTAATACTACGACAACACTACTAATACTACGACAATACTACTAATACTACGACAACTCTACTAATACTACGACAACACTACTAACACTACGACAATACTACTAATACTACGACAACACTACTAATACTACGACAAAACTACTAATACTACGACAACACTACTAATACTACGACAACACTACTAATACTACGACAACACTACTAATACTACGACAACACTACTAATACTACGACAATACTACTAATACTACGACAACACTACTAATACTACGACAATACTACTAATACTACGACAACTCTACTAGTACTACGACAATACTACTAATACTACGACAACTCTACTAATACTACGACAATACTACTAACACTACGACAACACTACTAACACTACGACAATACTACTAATACTACGACAATACTACTAATACTACGACAACTCTACTTGTACTACGACAATACTACTAATACTACGACAACTCTACTAATACTACGACAATACTACTAATACTACGACAACAACTCTACTAATACTACGACAATACTACTAATACTACGACAACAACTCTACTAATACTACGACAACACTACTAATACTACGACAATACTACTAATACTACGACAACACTACTAACACTACGACAATACTACTAATACTACGACAACACTACTAATACTACGACAACACTACTAATACTACGACAACACTACTAATACTACGACAACACTACTAATACTACGACAATACTACTAATACTACGACAACACTACTAATACTACGACAACACTACTAATACTACGACAACACTACTAATACTACGACAATACTACTAATACTACGACAACACTACTAATACTACGACAACACTACTAATACTACGACAACACTACTAATACTACGACAACACTACTAATACTACGACAACACTACTAATACTACGACAACACTACTAATACTACGACAACACTACTAATACTACGACGACACTACTAATACTACGACAACACTACTAATACTACGACAATACTACTAATACTACGACAACACTACTAACACTACGACAATACTACTAATACTACAACAACACTACTAATACTACGACAACACTACTAATACTACGACAACACTACTAATACTACGACGACACTACTAATACTACGACGACACTACTAATACTACGACGACACTACTAATACTACGACGACACTACTAATTCTACGACAACACTACTAATACTACGACAACACTACTAACACTACGACAATACTACTAATACTACGACAACACTACTAATACTACGACGACACTACTAATACTACGACAACTCTACTAATACTACGACAACACTACTAACACTACGACAACTCTACTAATACTACGACAATACTACTAATACTACGACAACAACTCTACTAATACTACGACAACACTACTAGTACTACGACAACACTACTAATACTACGACAACAATACTATAAATACTACGATGACACGACGAATACTACGACAACACTACTAGTACTACGACAATACTACTAATACTACGACAACACTACTAATACTACGACAATACTACTAATACTACGACAACACTACTAATACTACGACAACACTACTAATACTACGACAACACTACTAATACTACGACAACACTACTAATACTACGACGACACTACTAATACTACGACGACACTACTAATACTACGACGACACTACTAATACTACGACGACACTACTAATACTACGACAACACTACTAATACTACGACAACACTACTAATACTACGACAACACTACTAATACTACGACAACACTACTAATACTACGACAACTCTACTAATACTACGACGACACTACTAATACTACAACAACTCTACTAGTACTACGACAAAACTACTAACACTACGACAATACTACTAATACTACGACAACACTACTAATACTACGACAACACTACTAATACTACGACAACACTACTAATACTACGACAACTCTACTAATACTACGACGACACTACTAATACTACAACAACTCTACTAGTACTACGACAATACTACTAATACTACGAAAATACTACTAATACTACGACGACACTACTAATACTACGACAACACTACTAGTACTACGACAATACTACTAATACTACGACAACTCTACTAGTACTACGACAATACTACTAATACTACGACAACTCTACTAATACTACGACAACACTACTAATACTACGACAACAATACTATAAATACTACTGCTATACTAGTACAAATACTACTACTATACTAGTGCAAATACTACTACTACACTAGTACTATAAATACTACTACTATACTAGTACTATAAATACTACTACTATACTAGTACAAATACTATTACTACACTAGTACTATAAATACTACTACTATACTAGTGCAAATACTACTACTACACTAGTACTATAAATACTACTACTATACTAGTACATATAATAATATAATATAAATAAATATAATAATAATATAATATTACTACTACTACTAATGTACTTCTACTACTACGACCAGGACTAATCCAGGACTAAAGCAGGACTGAACCAGGACTCAACCAGGACTGAACCAGGACTAAAGCAGGACTAAACCAGGACTGAACCAAGACTAAACCAGGACTAAACCAGGTCTAAACCAGGACTAAACCAGGACTAAACCAGGACTAAACCAGGATTAAACCAGGACTGAACCAGGACTGAACCAGGACTGAACCAGGACTAAACCAGGACTAAAGCAGGACTAAACCAGGACTGAACCAAGACTAAACCAGGACTAAACCAGGTCTAAACCAGGACTAAACCAGGACTAAACCAGGACTAAAGCATGACTAAAGAAGGACTAAACCGGGACTAAACCGGGACTAAACCGGGACTAAACCGGGTCTATCTGTGTCCTCAGCGGATTTGTCTGGAGACTCTGTGAAGAGGAAATCTGTTTTTGTTCCGTATCGAGACTCGGTTCTGACTTGGCTCCTGAAGGACAGTCTGGGCGGAAACTCACGCACCATCATGATCGCCAGTGAGTAGAATACTACTACTACTGCTGCTGCTGCTGCTGCTGCTGCTGCTGCTGCTGCTGCTGTTACGCTGCTATTATTACCATTACTACTACTACTACTACTACTACTACTACTGCTACTGCCACTATTGCTACTACTATTACTATTACTATTGTTGCTGTTGCTGTTGCTGTTGCTATTGCTGTTGCTACATAGTATTGCCACTGCTGCCAGCTGTTGCTGTGATATATACTATTATATCGTTATTCATTATTATTATTACTATTACTGTTATACATACTGTTTGTTACAATATTATAGCATATATACTACTATTATTATTGTACTACAGTTGTTATTAATATTATATTATTACTACTTACTACTATCACATACTACATTATTATTACTATTAGTTGTTGTTGTTATACATTACTACTAATAACATTACTACTAATTATAATATTATTACTGCTACATTACTTATTACTATTACCACTATCACTTATCATTACTACTATTATTACTATTGCTATCATATACTACTACTATATTATTATATATTGCAGTTACAGTATATATATATTTACATTATTATTATATATATACATATATATATATTAGCATTATACTAGCAGTAGCAGTAGCAGTTGCAGTATATATATATATATATATATTATTTTATTTTATAGCAGTAGCAGTATAGTAATAGAGTATATATAGTATATATATATTATGCATATATATATATTATATATATATATATATAGTATATACAGCAGTAGTAGCACAGCAGCAGCAGCAGTATACATATTATTATTACTATTTATTTATTACTTTAGCAGTAGCAGCAGTATATAGATTATTAGTTATTATTATTATTAGCATACATATATTATTACATATATTATTGACATACATAGTATATTATATATATATATATTATATATATGGTATATTATTATTAATATACATACGTTACAGTACATATTATTATTATTATTATTATTATTATTATTATTACATATTACATATTATTATTATTATTGTATTATTATTATAATATTATTATTATATTATTATTATTATTATTACTATTATTATTACTATTATTATTATTATTATTATACTATTACTATTATTATTATATTGTTATTATGCTATTATTATTATTATTATTATTACTTATTACTATTATTGCTACTACTACTGAGTACTTCTGATCCTCGTTACTCTCAGCGATCTCTCCGGCTGACGTGAATTACTATGAGACTCTGAGCACGCTGCGCTACGCTAACCGCGCTAAAAACATCATCAACAAACCCACGGTGAACGAGGACGCCAACGTGAGGCTCATCCGGGAACTGCGGGCGGAAATCGCTCGGCTCAAGGCGCTGCTGCTGCAGGGGAACCAGGTGCGGCAGAATGTTCCAGAATACGGCTTTATTCCACATCCGCCTTTCACATTTCAGGTTCAATATTTTTCGTTTTTTGTGTTTGATTTCAGATCGCGCTGTTGGACTCTCCCACGGCCCTGAGCATGGAGGAGAAACTGCACCAGAACGAGGCCCGGGTCAGTCCTGTTTTAGACCTGGTTCAGTCCTGCTTTAGTCCTGGTTTAGACCTGGTTTAGTCCTTCTTTAGTCCTGCTTTAGTCCTGGATTAGACCTGGTTTAGTCCTGCTTTAGTCCTGGTTTAGACCTGGTTTAGTCCTGGTTTAGTCCTGGTTTAGACCTGCTTTAATTCTGCTTTAGTCCTGGTTTAGACCTGGTTTAGTCCTGCTTTAGTCCTGGTTTAGACCTGGTTTAGTCCTGGTTTAGTCCTGATCTTTCTTCTTTCTGCAGGTTTTGGAGTTGACTAAAGAATGGACCAATAAATGGAACGAGACTCAGAACATCCTCAAGGTACAGAGTTTATTCAGTCCTGGTTTCGTTCTGGTTTAGTTCTGGTTCAGTCTTGGTTTCACCCTGGTTTAGTCCTGGTTTAGTCCTGGTTTAGTCCTGGTTTAGTCCTGGTCTCTGGCTGCAGGAGGAGACTCTGGCCTTGCGTAAAGAGGGGATCGGAGTCGTCCTGGACTCGGAGCTTCCTCATCTGATCGGCATCGACGACGACCTGCTCAGCACAGGAATCATCCTGTACCACCTGAAGGTACCGGGGCCTTTCGAGCGCTCAGTTCTGTCTCTGTAGATTCTGGGGATGCAACGATATTCGATATACGACGGGCTTGTTTGATACTGGGGTCACGATTGGACCCCGAGATTTGATTTGACGCCGACGCAGAAATGACAAAGAGGTTCGTTTTAAACACTTCAGAATCACTTCGACTTTGATCAGACGAGCTGGAAAACACCACGAGACTCAAGATAAACTCCATCTTTTCATCAGACTCTCGCCAGTGTTACATCACAGTGTTACTAAATTAGACTCGTTAGCAGAAAAAAATATAGAAGAAAAACGCATTGAAATTTAATCGCTATCGTGACCTGTGTATTCAGAGACTTATTGAATTGTGGGAAAACTGTATCATTGCATCCCTAGTAGACTGAGACCCTTCAGGCACTCAGTTCTGCAGACTCAGACCCTTCAGGCGCTCAGTTCTGCAGACTCAGACCCTTCAGGCGCTCAGTTCTACAGACTCAGACCCTTCAGGCGCTCAGTTCTGCAGACTCAGACCCTTCAGGCGCTCAGTTCTGCAGACTCAGACCCTTCAGGCGCTCAGTTCTGCAGACTCAGACCCTTCAGGCGCTCAGTTCTGCAGACTCAGACCCTTCAGGCGCTCAGTTCTGTCTCTACAGGAGGGACGTACGTTCGTGGGACGAGACGACGCCGAGACGGAGCAGGACATTGGTGAGTCTGGTCATGTGACTTCAGTCTGGTCATGTGACGTTAGTCTGGTCACGTGACTTCAGACTGGTCATGTGACATTAGTCTGGTCACGTGACTTCAGACTGGTCATGTGACGTAAGTCTGATCACATGACTTCAGTCTGGTCACTTGACTTCAATCTGCTCACGTGACTTCAGTCTGGTTACGTGACATTAGTCTGGTCATGTGATGTTAGTCTGGTCATGTGACTTCAGTCTGGTCACGTGACATTAGTCTGGTCATGTGATGTTAGTCTGGTCATGTGACTTCAGTCTGGTCACGTGATATTAGTCTGGTCACGTGACTTCAGTCTGGTCACGTGACATTAGTCTAGTCATGTGACTTCAGTCTGGTCACGTGACATTAGTCTGGTCATGTGACTTCAGTCTGGTCATGTGACTTCAGTCTGGTCATGTGACTTCAGTCTGGTCACGTGATATTAGTCTGGTCACGTGACTTCAGTCTGGTCACGTGACATTAGTCTAGTCATGTGACTTCAGTCTGGTCACGTGACATTAGTCTGGACACGTGATATTAGTCTGGTCACGTGATATTAGTCTGGTCACGTGATATTAGTCTGGTCACGTGACTGCAGTCTGGTCACGTGACTGCAGTCTGGTCACGTGACTGCAGTCTGGCCACGTGACTTCAGTCTGGTCACGTGACATTAGTCTGGTCACGTGACATTAGTCTGGTCATGTGACTGCAGTCTGGTCACGTGACTTCAGTCTGGTCACTTGACATTAGTCTGGTCATGTGACTGCAATCTGGTCACGTGACTTCGGTCTGGTCACGTGACATTAGTCTGGTCACATGACTTCAGTCTGATCACGTGATGTTAGTCTGGTCATGTGACCAGACTAACATCATGTGACGTCAGAAATGGCGTTTGCTGACCAAGTTTCCTCCTCTCTGTTCTCCCTCTGGTCTCGGCCCTGGTCCCGGCCCCTGTCCTGGTCCCGGCTCTGGACCCGGCCCCTGTCCTGGTCCCGGCCCCGGCCCCGGTCTGGTCTCGGCCCTGGTCCCGGCCCCTGTCCTGGTCCCGGTCTGGCCCCGGTCTGGTTCCGGTCTCAGTCCTGCACGGTCTGGACCTGGACTCTGAGCACTGTGTGTTTGAGAACCACAGCGGCTCCGTGACCCTGAGGCCCCTGAACGGCTCCATGTGCTCAGTGAACGGAGCCACGGTCACCGCGGCAACGGCGCTGACGCAAGGTACGAGTACTGCGAGTACTGCAAGTACTGCAAATACTACTGCGAGGACTGCAAATACTACTGCGAGGACTGCAAGTACTGCAAATACTACTGCAAATATTACTGCAAATGCTACTGCGAATACTACTGCAAATACTACTGCAAATACTACTGCGAGTACTGCAAGTACTACTGCGAATACTACTGCGAATACTACTGCGAGTACTGCAAGTACTACTGCGAATACTACTGCAAATACTACTGCAAGTACTACTGCGAATACTACTGCAAGTACTACTGCGAATACTACTGCAAATACTACTGCAAATACTACTGCGAGTACTACTGCGAATACTACTGCGAGTACTGCAAGTACTACTGCGAATACTACTGCGAGTACTGCAAGTACTACTGCGAATACTACTGCAAATACTACTGCAAATACTACTGCCGTAGTACTGCCTGTGCTGCAAACACTACTGCGTAGGACTGCAAATACTACTGCGAGACTGCAAATACTACTGCGAATACTACTGCAACACCACCGCAAATGCTACTGCCACCGAATACTACCTGCGAATACTACTGCAACACTACTGCAAATACTACTGCGAATACTACTGCATGAATACCACTACTGCAAATGCTACTGCGAATACTAGTGCGAATACTACTGCAAATGCTGCTGCGATACTACTGCAAACCAGTGCATGCGAATACTACTGCGAATACTACTGCAAATACTAGTGCAAATGCTATTGCGAATAATACTGCAAATACTACTGCAAATACTGCTAGTACTACTGCAAATACTACTGCGGTACTGCAAATGCTGCGAAATACTACTGCGATATGCAAGTACTACTGCGAATACTACTGCTGCAAATGCTACTGCAATACTGCAATACTGCTGCGAATACTACTGCATGCTGCAGATACTACTACTGCAATGTACTACTGCAAATACTACTGCAAATACTGCTGCGAATACTGCAACTGCAATATATTACTGTGTCACTGCACGAATACTACTGCGAATACTACTGCGAGTACTGCAAATACTACTGCGAATACTACTGCGAATACTACTGCAAATACTACTGCAAATACTACTGCGAATACTACTGCAAATACTACTGCGAATACTACTGCAAATACTACTGTGAGGACTGCAAGTACTACTGCGAATACTACTGCAAATACTACTGCAAATACTACTGCGAGTACTGCAAGTACTACTGCGAATACTACTGCAAATACTACTGCAAATAACTGCGGTGACTACTGCGAATACTACTGTAGATACTACTGCAAATACTGCAAATACTGTGCAAATGCTACTGCGAATACCTACTGCCATATGCTACTGCAAATGCTACTGCGAGAATACTACTGCAGTGCTACTGCAAATGCTACTGCGAAATGCTACTGCGAATACTACTGCAAATACTACTGCAAATGCTGCGAATACTACTGCAAATACTGCAAATTACTGCGAGTACTGCAAGTACTACTGCGAATACTACTGCAAATACTACTGCAAATACTACTGCAAGTACTACTGCGAATACTACTGCGAATACTACTGCGAGTACTGCAAGTACTACTGTGAATACTACTGCAAATACTACTGCAAATATTACTGCAAGTACTACTGTGAATACTAATGCAAATACTACTGCGAATACTACTGCAAATACTACTGCGAATACTACTGCGAATACTACTGCAAATACTACTGCGAATACTACTGCAAATACTACTGTGAGGACTGCAAGTACTACTGCGAATACTACTGCAAATACTACTGCAAATACTACTGCGAGTACTGCAAGTACTACTGCGAATACTACTGCAAATACTACTGCAAATACTACTGCGAGTACTGCAAGTACTGCAAGTACTACTGCGAATACTACTGTAA